>JAEOBE010675763.1:0-11822 GCA_022657655.1 Phrynoglossus myanhessei | reverse complement strand
CATATTTATTTCATACTAATTGTTGTAATATCTGGAAAAACTGAATAAAACATGTTTTTTTTTTTAAACAAAATAGTGAAATAAATGTTAAGGTTACTAAAAGCAAAGGCAATATGCTATGTTGCATGTCTGTCCTCTGGTTCTATACCTGGGCTCAGAAAGAGAGAGCAATATGGTTGAGTACTAGCTTATTTATAATGCACATGATCCATTCATACAAGTATATCGACAACTATTTTCCCAGAAACCCTGATGCCCCTTATGAGCCTTTCAACCAATCAGTATCTTCTTTAGGATTCATCAGTGCTCACCAAGGTCCTTCAGCAGATGGCAACGTTGTACTAAAGACAATTCCTTGGTGTAGGCCAACATACTGCCCTTCGACCCTTAGGTGATGGACAGCCATCCAGATTCTATCTTCCCAGCACTGCAGGATATTTTGAGTGTGTTTCAAATGCATGTAACCTCCAGAAAATACCACAGGTTATTATATTAAAATCCTTTTCTGTAAATGGGATTTACCTTTATATCCCCACTTGTCATTCATAACTCTTGCAGGGATGAATACCCTGGTTTGCAGCACTGATAAACACAGCGGGTTTCTTTGTTGACCCAAGTTCTCTTAGCTTGACAGAATTTATATATAAATATGTTTCACAGTCTTACACCTGCATCCACTGCGTTTCACCTGCGCTCTATGTGATCTGTGTTGTAATGTCCAGGTTACTATTAGCATCGAGGAAAATTTGAGAAATGAGCATGAAAGGACACAGCAAAGTGAAGAAAAGTAGAAGACTGATACATGTAACTGATAAGACTAAAACCACAATTTTGTTATAGGTAGAAAAGACTGATATTAAAATTCAAATCTTTTCATGCATTTTTCATGAATTTTGTAAATACACACCACCAGTGTTATGTTTAGTTATTCAATGGTTATACATTCTCACAGTATCAACTGTTAGTTGCTGGATGTAGCAATGGAAACATTCAGAGGATCTCTTATCAAGGTGCAATGGTAAAACAGTGCTGGTGCTTTGCCAATATGAGGTTTAAGGTTCAAATCCTATGTAATTGGAGCAGAAACACATGTGATACTCCCAAAGTGGGACTATGGCAGCCCATATATATGAGCTTTGCCTGTGCTTCTGTAAATAAAGTACTAACATATCAGAAGATATTATGTCAGTTGGTGCAGACCTCTGATCATCTAGCATCATCAGTTTTCCGTCTGCTCAGTCAGATTTTCTTTGGCTCTTCATCAGCTTTTGCATCAACCTTGGCTTTGGTCTCCCTGCTGATGGACACTCCCTACACTCTCACAGTTATCTATTCTTTGCTCTTTGCCATGGATGACCCACTCTGGCAAGGTTTAGAGAGAGTCGGCAAGCCTGTAGGCCGTTCCTGTAGTGCCTGTCTGCTGCCCCTTCCTCTGCTGTGTCCCTCCCCTGAAAGTAGCTTTCTTTCCAGTCCGCATCCTACAGGCTCCATGTCAATAAATCCAGCCTTCTTTGATCTCAGTCCCTTCCTCTCCTTCTGGTGAGTGGCCACTGGTTGGAAGAGTGGAGTGTCTCTCCATTTCACACAATTTGCCACCCCCTCATCGTATGGGTGCTATGGTTTCTAGGGACACCATTCACAGGGCTACTTGCAGCTAGCACAAGAAGAAACCAGCTTCTTACCATTCACCCTCTCTCAATAGGCAATATGTAAGTGAAAATATACTGGTGGCAAGTCATTCTAGATCATGGTTTTCCTCCCCTGCTGCTCTTCCGGACTGCCATTTCTGGTCCTCTCTTTGTTTTCTCACCAGTCAGCAAAGGAAGTTAACCCAGACTGGTCAAAAGCATTCTTCTTTGACACCCTTTCTGCCCCTTTCCTTCAACCCTGTGGTGTAGCTTCTCCATGATGCATCTGCTGCCATTGTGGCTGCTCCATCTGTCCCTCAAGAGGTTACAGTTCCTGTTTCTTTCATACTCAATGCTTGTGGCCAAGGATACTACAGAAGTTCCTTTTCCTCCTGTTGGGTGGGGTGGGGTGGGGCGTGGGGGTGCACTTTGATTTACCTCCTGATTAGCTTTATTGTCACAAACTGTCTCTAGTTTAGCTAATTCTAAGTAGTTAAGTAGATAACTAATACAGCACCAGTTTCCTTGCCCACGATACCCTGCAATTTTATTTCTGTTGGTACTAATGCTAATGTAGATAACCTTTCAATATTAGACGCTTTTAATGGACCTGTCAACGTACTTAAATGTCACTTTAAGGAAATAATGATCTGTGAAATATCGCCTTTAGGTTATCATTTATTTTCTGTTATTAATTATAAAATATGGAGTGGGGAGTTTATTGACTTGTTATCCTAGCTCCCTTCTTCTAAGGAATTTTTAAATAAACAGGATAAGAAAGAAGGTGAGATGTTTGATGATGACAGGCGTAGGCTGGTTAAGAAATTTTAACTGGCTCAGAGCAGTTTTTATTTATCAAAAAGAACAAAAACTACATGAAATATATTTCCAGGGGAAGAAAACACTGTTCTTTTTGTGAAAAAATGGTAAATGCACTATCTTTTAATACCAAAATAACTAAAGCACAACATAAAATAATAAAAAATAGGAATAATGCACTACCTTCAATATAAATAAACCATGTGCAAAGTATATATCACATAACCAATAAACCAATATGCATATATCGCGAAGATACTTGGTATTAGTACTACCCCCTAATACCATTCAAAATACAGTGACCATAAATATAAAATTAGAACAATAAAAATCAACAGAAATCAATCCAACAATGTCCCAAGTAGATTTGCAGAGAAAATGTTGCTGATGATGTAAGAGTCCACAGACATGTAACAACCCAGAGCCTTTACAGCAATAATATCAAATTTGTGGCATGTTGATCACGTATCCACAGCTAGATAATATCCAATATAGATGACTCATAGATGTACACTCACCGACTCCTGAGACCATTTAAATTTATAAATGGTCATAAGCACTCTGATTGCTGTCTTCCTGAATTAAACACTATCTAGGTGTCAACACAATTATCCAGTCTCGTAATGAACAGGTCACAGAGAATAGGAAAAACAAATAATATTGTGATAGTGTAGTATATCACAATAAAACAACCATCACCATTATAAATGTGGTTAAAAACATAACAATATAAATGTAGTTAAAAATTGTTCTTTTTGGTAGTTTTGAAATTATCCAGGGGTGAAGCAAAATAAGACATTTTCATGATATTTGTTTAAGATTTTGATTATTTTAGTTTATGGAACGCTAACTTTTTGTTTCCTCGCTCATGGGATTCTGATGAATGCAGTCACATATTTAGCCTTTCTTCCGATATCTGTTCTCATTTTGCAGCTGACAAACTGGTGTCTCCTAATGCATCTTTAGAATTCATAAATATTACCATTGACACTGTTAGCATGGAATTTAGGCTTCCTTTAGATAAATTGAAAATGCATGTTACTCAAGAAGAAAGAAGAAGGTTTTAGTCAAAGAGATGCTGCAGTCTTTTTTTTGGGCCTACTTGCTTTCACTGCAAGAATTATTGCCTTGGAATGCATTTTTTCTAAGCATTTATACTTAGCTATTTCATGTCTCCATTTGCCCTTTCCTCATGTTTGTTTGACTTCTGCTTTGAAAGATGATGTGCACCTCTAACTTCTGTTCCATGTGGCAGGAAGATTTAGTACAGATAAGGAATTTTGCCTGTTCATGGAAGCCTCTAGGTGCTGGTATCCCACTTAGGTGACTCAAAGCCTCACCTGTAGTATAGTGTTGTTAGAATATTTCTTATAGTTGTAGCTGATGAACTTTGGGGATCTAGTTTCTAGTAATTGCAGAATTTAATTTCAGCTGGATGAACAAAGTGTTTTATTTGCTCTAAACTGTTTCTCCTCTAGATCTCCAACAGGCATACAATAAATGAGATACTTAGCTTTAAAATGTTTTGTGCTTAGTTTGTGGTTAAAAGTTAGTTATGTTCCTGGTTTTTTGAATAACACTGCTGATCCAGGATCAGATGATCTAGGTCTATCTTGCCCAATGCATTTATGTGGTCTGGTGT
Source organism: Phrynoglossus myanhessei (assembly GCA_022657655.1). Classification (NCBI taxonomy): domain Eukaryota; kingdom Metazoa; phylum Chordata; class Amphibia; order Anura; family Dicroglossidae; genus Phrynoglossus; species Phrynoglossus myanhessei. The sequence continues at coordinate 7,733 of JAEOBE010675763.1, read as the reverse complement.
GAATTTGTCTCTGTTATATTGCCAGTTACGTAGCTCCTTCAGCATGGGACATTTACTTTGGCTGCATGGTATTGGTGGTTGAACTACATTCATGTTTTTTCTACCTGATACTTTAGTAGATGAATGTTTAGTTTTGCATTTTATTGTCGATATGAGGGTTTGGGACTATTCTTATTTGAATATTTATATGGTTCTGTCTGGGATTTCTTTCTTTCCTTGCCTGCTTCATTGTCCTCCACCATCTTTATTTCTTTTCAGTTTGACAAGTATTAAAATAATGACACAAAAAGGCTAAATGGGATACTGCTCTGTACTATTGAATAGTCACAGAGACGGGGGTGTGTGTATGGATCTGGGTCCTTAATGTGGGTAAATGTCAAAAACGCACTAGATGAAGGGTGTTTTTGCCCACCACACCTTTATCCCGGGATGACGATCGGAATGTCTGTTAGCAAAATTGAAACATTAAAAACGAAAGCTATGTCTTACCTGCTGGCACATCCAGCAGAAGTTGGTTTTATATTTATGTTAATAAATTGTGATTAATTTTTTACTCAATTGGCAGTGGTTGGATCTTTATGAGTCCTTTCTTAGAATTCCTTAGTTTTTTGATATGACAAGTATTAAAAGGTTGTTATCGGAGCGGTCTGGGCATGCCTGATACTTGTATCCCTTTTTCTTATTCTATTAGTTGGAAATTATGTGTGGCTACTTCAGATGCTTGGTTTCAGGTTATGAGGCCTTGCTTTTTACTACTGCTTTTTCTCTGCTGTGTTATGGATCATTGTGTATCACTGAACTGGTATCTGTGTCTAGATGTAGTTCTTCTGGGCTTCTTTATGAACATGTCCTTTTTGGTCATGGTTGTCCAGTCCAATTCCTGATTTGCAAGAGCAAAAATGACTAGTTGGGACGGGACAGAAGGGTTAAGCTACATTCTTTGGAAGACGTCTATGTCTGCCCTGTCACCTTGCCCTCGCATTTTTACGGCTTGCGTGCAACTTTGCCTAGGGACAACATTTGCACATTAATGGGCTCCCTCTTATTTATTATTAATTCAATGCTGTCCTGAGATAGTTTGTAGATAGAATTGGTCTTGGTGGTTCTCGTATAACATCCCATTCTTTCTGCATAGATTTTGCCACTGATGTGGCTGCATCTGGTCTTCCCTCTGCTTCATACCATGAGTGGTTGGAAGCCTGATTTCTATACATTGTATGTTAGACCTGATTTGTGTTTATAATTGTTCTTTTTTCTTTACATTCCAGAATTGTGGTCTGGATTGTTGAACATTTTATATATAAACTTGGCACACCACATGGCTATGCAGTGTAATTATTCTAAGAATCTCAGTTTTGACCCTCAGTGACATTTATTGGTTCAGGAAGAAGGGTACGTGTTTGGTAGAATTTTTGCATTGTTTTTGACGTCTATACTTTGTCTGGCCAACCCCTTCAATTTTGATTATTCATTTAGGAGGCAACGATTTTTGTTATTGTAAGACTTTAGATATTCTGTTTAGTATTAAACATAATTTATTTAAGTTGAAAATGGATTTTCCACATTTACAAAAAGAATTGTCAGAAGGCATTTCTCATCTCCTGTTGCTGACTTTTATTTTGGGACACCTTGAAAAGATAAGCAAGAGAATTAATCATAAAATGTATAAATGTATGCCTCATTTGGGTTGTTTGTCATTTAGGCATATTGATCTGAAAGGGGGTTTACCTGGCCTTTATTTAAGTGACTTGCTTCACTTGATTTTGATCTTTTCTTAGTCTTGATATTTTCAATTTGGATTTGCAATCTGCTATTGAATTGGCCACAGTCTGGGTGGCTGCCAGTATCATTGATTAACGATAATGGCTGGTGCAGGTAGTTATGTTTATATTATATCAGCTCCAGTTGTGGTAACTGAGCTTTCATAGCATTTTTTTTGCAATTTCACCATACAACACAGGAAGGCATGGCTTTTGGGTTCCACGTATCCCAGTGTGGGCAATCACACTGCAAACAGGAAGGGTGTTTGTGATGTCATTAAAATAAATGGCACCCCCACACCCCTTCCCATACCAGAACACAGGGAAGGCCTAATTCTGCAGCCCAGCGTGTTCATGCTATGGACCTTTAACATGAATGTACTTGATGGTGTAAATGGGCCCTCAGTGTCAGACAAAAAAAATACTTGCTGGTGCATTGTTACAAATTTGTATGTTGCAACCCATCACATCAAATCAAACCATATAAGTTGGAAGCTTTTATTTCAGTAAATCACAATGGAAAATTGTCCTGTCAAGCTCCTTGCACACAGGCTAAATCCTGGTCTATACGTTCAGTCTTCCCTCCCTGTTCCCACTTCTACTTCTGTAGATAAGTGAAAAAAGTGATCTCAATAATAAATGTACATTGTGATGTTTACAAAGTATAGGTCAACACATGCCACTGGGCACAAAAACACAGGTCTGTGTACTGAGATGCACTGTTTACTATCCTGCATACCCATGTGTTTACAGCATGTGCTTGCTGGTGAATTAAATACAGCCTGTAGAAGTAATAATATGTATGGCACAAGCAGAAGGATACATCTCTTTCATTCATATACACGTGGCATAAACTCTGAGTTTATTTGTTAATATTAATTCTATTTAAATATATTGCCTGACAAATACTATTAAAATCTAAATAATGCACCAAAGAAGGACTTTTGATAGGACCGTATAACTCTACATGTTATGAACTTTAAACTTTGGAAAATTTAGTAATTGATCCTCCTCCAATTAAACATCTGAAACATTAGTTTTAGAAGTGGTTGGAAGGCTGTACAGTCCTCCAACCACATGCAAGAACCCAGCATGGGCAACTGCTGTGCTGGGCAGACTCTTTCATGATGTTCCATGACGTCAGGAAAGGATCGAAAGCCCAGTCCTTTCATGTCGGCATGGAACATCATAAAGGGCTGAAGGGATCAAACCCTCCCCCCCCCCCCAAAAAAAAATACAGTATAAGCCCAGTTGTAGGCTGACAAACTACTATCATTTCCCAGTTATTTTTGCTAAACTACTCCACTACGTCCACACTTATATCTTTACAACATACTGTAAAGTGTAATCAGTCTTTAATCCACCATGAGAACTAGGAGGGTTCTTTCAGATAACACAGAAAGTATGCAGACACGGAACAGCTATCAATTTCTATAAAATCAACAGTTCATTTGCACTTTTCAAATAGACATAACAAAATGTGTCCAGTAGTATATTACAAAGACCAAAAGGGAGCAAATAAAAAAGTTAATTGTTACTGGCTTGCATATCCTTTAACGGTAGCTATAACATGCTCTTTCCTTGCATTAATATCATAAAATACTTTAGTGTTCTGTACTACCAGGTTTTTTTTAAAAATGGGGTCTGCACCTTGAGAGGCATCTGCCCTACTCACACAATCTGCACAGCCCACTTTAGAAGCAATTCTTATGACAGATACTGTAGTCTTCTTTTTGTAATGTATCCCCTATATCATGGTTAAGATGTGACTAAAATATCCTGAAGAAAAAATGTGGATATTGCCTGGCAAGCATTTTTTTTTTTAATACAAGAATTTTTGGAGTATGGACTTTAAAGCACAACTGCAACTAAAAACATAATAAGAGAACTTGGCACTTTTGACCCCTTTCAAGTGGCCCTTAACGCCAGCATTGATAGTTTGGTAGACGTTTGGGCTTCTGGGGGTGTGGTGTTGCAGCAGCCTGAAGTGTGGAACTCTTTTTGAAGGTCCACAATGAGAGAGCAAAGAGAGGCAATTCTAATCATTATAATAATAGTATACACAGTGTAACACACAGTGCTAAGTGAGTAATGTCCACATAAGGATTAAAATGTCCATCAGCAGCAAATAAATCCTTGCATACGTGTGTGTCAATCCTTCCCATGAGGATAAAGGTGAACAATCCATGAAAACACCACTATTTGCCTGTCACCTGTCTCACGCACTCACCAGAAGATGAGATACCAAGACTTGTGAAAAATTTGAACTTTCTTCTCCATGAATGCTTCCATAGGATTTCACATGGTCTCAGCTTCCACTGTACAGGTAAGTATCCACTCAATCCTTTCTGTATGCTTACAATCAATCAGACATGGTTCCCAGCAGCAGGAAATGAGGAAAACACTCATTACATAAAACTATTTAAAAACTTTAACAAAAATAGCAACCCCTTGCATAAAACACCAACCAATTGTCCCAGTGCATAAGGCCAAGAAATGAACAGCTCACACTTGAAGTGTTTTTTTGTAAATGGCTTTTTTAAAATCCTGATCATTGTCTGAACTTTGCCTAAGATGATCTGTACTCTTCTGCATTCAGCAGCTGTACTAAAATAATGTAGCCCTGTTATGGGGGAGTCACGTGAGATCACCTTTACTGCCCAGCTACTGCTGCCCACCTGTTCCTATCCAAAAGAGCCGAGCCTCAGCTATGTGGAAAGATGGGACTAAACTAGTTCTTAATTCATAATCAGTGCATCCACCCAATTAGGCCTTGCTATGACAAGGGCGACCATTACTTGATATTTGCTATGTCCCTTGGTTTGGTACTCACAGTTGCATACTCCTGAATAGTTGAAAGGATGAGCTTCAGTCATTTTGAGAAGATTTGGTAGATTCTATTGAAGATAAAGATAGGAGGGAGAGGGAGCACAGTATACCTGTTGATGTACTTGAAAACATCTCTTTAATCCACTGTATGGTCTCCTATCTTTCTGAGTATCCTTCTGTTACAATCTATACCGGCTGGATCTTCAGTCTATAATTATAGGCTCCTAGCTGACAGAGGTTCCAGTGTATACTCAACTTTGCAACTGGGCAGGATAACATTAGGAAAGTTCTTGCGTGTGCTTCTATTTTCAGGGTTTCTCATCACCTTCATGTGCGAGACCACTGCAGCCTTGCTTCCTCTGATTGCCTGTAGCACTCCATTAGCAGCCAAGTATACTGGGGACACCTCCCAGCATAGAATATTCACACATATTCCATCCCTAGGCCCTAAAGCCTGGGATTGAGTAACAAGTGATTAATACATGCTCTTAAGGGTAAAGACCCTAAATTGAAGACCATGTGTAGGGTGTGTCCCAGTTTATATAGAGAATCCCATAATGCACAGCAGTTATCCCTCATTACTAATTGGTCACATATTGCACCATAGAGCTTTTACTATAAAATACTGTCTCTAGCATACCCTGCTGGAGGAAACTCATACATCAGATGGCTGACAATAATAGCATTGATGTAAAATATTAGCCAGTGCACAGCGAGGCTGACTAATACCATAGCAGATCACAAACTTACTAAACAAATTTGGAAAAATCCTACATCCTGACCATAAATATGGGCTACTTTTATCTTCCAGAATCTGTGTAATTCTGTTCACTGAGTGTTGTGATTGGAATTTCCCTACACATTGTACATCTAATACCTGATATCAGTATTTAAACTCTTCAGCTTTATAGCTTATTGTGTCACTTCTCCAGCTCTAGCCTATTCACTAAAAATGAATTGGCATCACCATTGGTAAGGTTCTGTCTGTGATCTTACTATATGAAAATGAATTACTAAAGGCAAATAGGCTGTTCAATTTGAAAAGGGACTTTCACTTTGCATATGAATTTTTCCTTTGCATAGTGAATGTGGTGAAAATTCACTTTACAAAGAGTATCCAATCATGTGAAAAGGAAACTGAAAAATGAACCCCTATTTTGGCTTGCACATGATAGGATGATAGCGTTCAGCTGAACTTCACCTCATTCACTGAATTAGTATTATGCACCTAAAGTGCTACAGGTTTGCAGGGAAGGATTTGAAATTATACATTTCATTTTCTTCTGGATCATGTGCTAATGAGAAAGTTTAAGTGAAAGTGTTTATGTTTATAACCTTAATATTGTAATCAGCCATTGCAGAGGCACGGGCAATATTACCACTGCATTAGAAATCCCGGGTAGTAGATCACAAGCTGTGGAGGAATGAGGGCTAGCAAATCACAAGCCCTGAGGCACCTGCAAGGAAACAGGGGCATGTACTGCTAGTAACAGATTCATCTTTAAAAAGATTTTTCTATGCAGTGTATCTTCAACACCTCACACATACACATAGCTTAAAGCTGCCTATACACAATATACCGTGAATGAATGTACATACCATTCAAGAAGACGTTTCTGTACTATTGTGGAAAAAGACCTCTGACACTGCCTCTAGGAGAAAACATTAAAAATTTGAACTTATCCAAAATGTCTGAAAGTTATCATATTTGAGATCTGTCAGCCAGGGTAACTATCAGGCCCCATTGACAAAGGGAATTGTGTTACCATCGGTTACACAGAGGGCGACATTTTGAGCAATCCCGCTCCATATGTAAACAGTATGGTTGCGGAAAAATAGGTCCAGTACTTGATACCGTGTCCCACATTTTGTAGCAAGACGTGTTGCGCTACAAATCAGGGAGGTCTGAATAAACCCAATAACTTGCATTGTCTAGCGATTTATTGCGCAATAAATTGCCGTGGTATGAACATATAAGGTGGGTATACACGTTTCAAATTTTGGCTGCGGCCATTTTCGAGCATTTCCAAGCATTCGGAAAATGACCAAATTTTGAGCATAAGTATGGCATTTTTGTCCGTTTTACGATCGGGGAAAGTTGTTTTAACATGATTGAAAAATGGCTGAAAATGCCCTACACATGCTCAGATTTCGGCCGTACTCTGAACGTTGAAAATGGCCATGGCAGAAATTTTGAATGTGCATACCCACACTTAGCATCAGAAAGTCATATACTCTATGTGAGAAATTGATGATCATCACTCATGTCTATGTCCACCTGGAGGTCAGTTTAAGAAAACTCGGATAATATATGACAATATGCTTTGCATTGTGGGAATAAAGAGAAGCATTCAGAGTAAACCCTCACAAACAGGTCTGTAAAATAAAAATGACTCGTCAAATAATAAATGTAATAAACATAAAAATACATTGCTGGCTAAAATTGAGGTTAACAAATGGCAGTCATAGAAAAAAGAATGATACTCAACTGCTCTACAATGCCCTTCTCTGATACAAAATGATCAGTATATATCCTGGAAAACTTTCACATTAGTAAGGACAGTGTAAGTGTGCAAGTTTCCTACTTGAGTGAAGATGAAACATTCCATCACTCCTGGGAATGCCATCAAGTATTCACAGTATGTTGTGAAATACTTTAAAGTGTGTTAAAGATAAAACCAAGCAACCAAGCACCACCTTGCACCACTTTTTTAAAACAAGATTTATATAGCAGTTATTCCATTCTCACAAATAATTTAGAATATGTTTACAATAGTTTACACTGAGAATTTTAACCTTCCAATTTATATGGTGAATATAAAATAATTTTGCACATTATATATTATACATATAAACTGAATTATGTCTACTATTCAAATTAAGAATGTAGAAAACACAGTTTGGTTTAGTTTAGTATAGAGCAATTTTACAACTATAGTTGCTACATTTTTTGTTTTCTGCAAATATATTTTCCAAACCCAAAACTGGCTGCCTCTCACCCCCCAACAGAAAATGTCCCTGATGTGAGGGAGGAAAGGAAATCATCCAACCAACACCAATTACCATGGAGGCCAAAGTGTTATTAATAGTGATGGGCGAACCACCCCCTGTTCGGTTCGGAGCCAGAACCGCTGAACAGGGGTG
>JAEOBE010675338.1:0-13453 GCA_022657655.1 Phrynoglossus myanhessei | reverse complement strand
ACTGAATAAACAGGGATTTTTATAAATGGCACTGGGTTAGTGGTCACTTCTCAATATGCCAGTCTCTAATTATGTCATTTAATCTTGAGTTTATTTCATTTTTTGTGTCAATACTATGCTTTCTACTATCTTACTAAAGATGTAGGAAGATGACTGTGAGAGAATCTCTCAGGATTCCCAAAGTCATTTGTAGGACCTAAATCTATAAAAAATTTAGTTACTCCCTCATCTCTACCCAAATAGTGAAGACATGCAAAGCAAGAATGAGAGAAATAAGAGGAAAAATGTCTCCAAAGGGTAGACAGACAACAGTTAAAACCTGACAGATAAGGCGCCAGTGTATGACTGCCAATGGTGGACGCTTCCTAGACTGGCTTTGCTCCTTCAGAGATCCTAATTAAGCACAGCAGCATCCAGCAGGTGATGAACTGGAGGTTTGGTAGCTTCTCTGCAGCTTGAAAATGCCATCCTATGGCTCTAAACAGAAGCCTTCTGCCAAACACAATCCCTTAACAGAAGTGCTGGCTAAGGCTTCTGTTATAGTGGCCCTCTCTCAATTGACTTCAAAAAAGATCATGGACAGGTTTTCTAAGGAGATTACAGACATTGGAAACTGTACGGCTGCTCTTGAGGAGACACGTGAAACCATCTCAGCCACTTTCCATGGAACCTAGGGATTTATGGGATGATCATCTCCACTTTCAATTGAAACTTGAGGACATGGAAAACAGGTCCCAGAGATCCAATCTCCACATCAGAGGTATACTTGAGAATGTTCTGGATCTTCAATCCACTGCTTCAGCATTATTCCAAGAACTGGCTCTAGACATTCCTTTTGAATGCCTGGAATTTGATAGGATTCGCTGAGCCCTGCTGAAATACAACCTGGAGGGCCCTCCCAGGGGCATTATTATATGCCTACATTATTATCGTACAAAAGAGTCTCTTCTCCAGCGTGGAAAGGAAAATTTGAATGGTGGCCGGCATACTTTCCAGGGCTATACCTACCAAATCTTCTGCAGTAGCGAGATGAAGCCTTGTTTGGTGATTCTAAACCAACATAACATTAGATATAGAAGGGGATTCCCCTTTAGTCTCTTGCTTTTGCATGGCAGCAAGCAGCACTCCTGCTAGACTTTACAGGATACTATGCAATACTCAGCCCAACTGGAGCTTTCAGATCCTATGTCTCCTGTTGTTCCCAACCAAAACCAAAAGGTTAAATCCTTCCAATACCTTAAAGAACGGTGCCACATTCTGTCCAGTGAAATCTTTCATGATTTGCAAATTAAACACTTTGACGCTAGTGCTACCCCAATGCCCACCCCAGACTGCAGGGATTCCCCCCATGGGTCGGGCTTAATTTCTATACTCTAGCTTTAACTCCCCCTCTCTTCTGACTCTCTTCCATCCTACTCTATAGCATGGGAAAAGGACTTAGGTATTACCCTTTACTGGAATTATGGTCCCAGATCTGGCTAGATATGGAAACTGTTTCGAGCAGTGCTGGAACATTTGAGAGTCATTATCAGGTCCTTTGTTACTGGTATATGGTGCCTAGTAGGATTGCAAAATGTGGGCCTTCATACTCTCATTTATGTTTTAGGGGTTGTTCCAGTTTAGGCACCTTTTTTCACATTTGGTGGTCATCCCCAGAGGTCCACCAGGTTCTGGAATCGGGTCTTCTCAATGCTTTTTTCACTATCCTCTCAAAGGATCTCTAAAAACCCTGTCATAGCACTACTGAACGGTAAACCGGAGGGTTGTTCCACAAGGAAACACAAGCTTTTTTATAATATCTTGGCATCTGTGAGATTGCTTCTTCGTGAAAGAAGCCTTCATCGCACCTTGCTACTGTTAAAGGCCACGTTAACTGTATTCTGTCCCATGAAAAAATGGTCAGCATATGAGATAGATCTTAGACTTTATTTCATCTAGTTTCACATATGGGTTATTTGCAATGTCTCCCTGTTGTGACAAGGCTTCCACATTGCTCTTTTTCTTTTTCCTTCTCTCATTCTGTTTCTGTTACTTTTCATGTTTTGTTTTGTTTTTTACCTCTTCCATTCAGGCACCTAGGCTTCTGAGTTTATTACTTGTAAACGTTCTAGACTTTATTTTGGCACTATGTTCATATATCCACTCTTTACAACATCTTACAATTTTTCATAACTGTGCCATACTTACCTAACTATATTTCTTGGAAGTTTAAGTGTGTTTTGTTAGCCTAATATATAATGGCGTGCATATCTTCTGGCTGCTCAAAGAAGATGTTCCAATTTTCACTATTGTTGTGCCTTCCCTAATTGCTATAACTGATCTTACTACACCAATAAAAATGTATTTAAAATAAAACCTGACAGACATGCTATCCCTTCCATAGACTATAAGTTATCAGCATATTATATTGCACTCTCCAGTCTATAATCACAAATACCTTTCAAATTTCTCATGTGCTTTTCCAGCACATTATTTTTTATTAAATGTAATGACCTTAGAAGATGTACAGCTTTCATGATAATGGAACTTAGAAAAGCTATATAAGAGGTATGTGTTGTGGTAAAGAACTCTGTTTTATAGTTAATGAAGCAGAAGAAAAATAACATACTATTTATTTTAACAGTCATTATGTCCAGATATGATCCCTGGATGTTTTTATACAAGATCACTGCTTGCTTACCAGACTACCATGTAATTTATTTGACTGATCGGGTACACCTTTGCCTACAGACAAATGAGTGGCACTTAGAGACAAGTTTGAAAGAAAATTAAATAAAGCTCAAGCATTTCCATCAATTTCCTCCAATTCCTTTTACTGTTATCCTTCCTGTATAGTATAGACTATTGATAGTGCAACATAATCAATTCACCTTATTTGTAGCATAAATTATAAGTCTATAACCCTTCCATAATCTACAGCTCTTTAATGACTTTCTGACACAAATTAGTCACTATGTAGGCAATTTATTCCCAGACCTTTTTTCTGCATCCTACATCTAGCATTAGCGTGATAGATAAATGACAGTCCATCTTCTTCCCTATTAGCCCTCTCCCACATGCAGCATTTAAATCTCATCAGACTACTGGCTTTTTATCAATCTTCTTTTTGAAAATAAATATAGGCCTGTCAGAGTGTGATGCATTGTTTGAGATAATAATGGGTTATTGATTTTCTTATTGGTCCATAAAAATCACTGCTATGCTGTATTCTAAATGATCTGATACTTTGGGCAAGTCTTCAGGTTCTGTATGGGATGGAAAGGGAGTCTGATCATGTAACTCGAAGAGCTGATATTTTCTTGCTCTAGCTTAGGCTTCTCGTTGTATTGGGGAATTTAAAGTGACATGTATTTACTTGTATATTGTGTTGTCCCTCATTCAAAAACTAAAAACATATGATGCAAATTTCCTCCTGAAAAACTGATATTCACAAGCAGATTTAGTTGAAGTGCAAATACCTGCTGCGCAGAAGCCAAGAGGGAGTAAAGAAGCCATTGGTTAGGCAATAGTGATTAGCTGATGGGTGGTTTTAGCTTCACCTGGACAGCTCTTATCTTGGCATGTTTCCATGCAAATGTAAAACCAATTGGTAGAAACATTGAGGGGAATTTAGCAATACTGGGGCAGAAACAATCGGGAGCAGATGTCCATGGTGACCATTCAGCTTCTATCTTCCGTTTGCTCATTGTAGTTGTCAAATGAAAGATACAAGCTGATTGGTTGCCATTGACAACTGCTCCAGATTCTATCTGCTGCAGTTCTGATAAATCCTCCCCATTGTGTTTACATAGTATGTGATGTGAGAATGAGCAATGTTGTAAAGCTCTGCCACTCCAGATACCCTTTATGTAAACCATATATATCACACATTAGGTGAAAATATTCATTGTGAAACAGAAAACTAAATATTTTCTATTTTCATGAAACATCAATAGTGGAGAAATTAATTTGTTTTCTACTTTACCATATTCTCTACAAGGTGTTTCAGGGGTTTCTCCAGTGTATAAAAGTTGACAATGGGAAACTGCAATGTCAAAGTGGGAAAATGGAAAGAGGAACACTGAAAGGCCTTAGTTACCTCCAGTGAAAGTAAAGGATTATATCAAGGTTTGTCTTAGTTCTCAGTTAAATCACCACAGAAATGTAGAATGTCTTTAGATAAACAGTGAAACTAATCTACTCAATAGATCTTGCTGGATTATGTTCATCTGTGTCAAACTGTGGTAAAATTAGGTGTAGAAATTGCCTTAACCAACTTTATAAACTAACAAACTAGTAACAATAAATAGTCTGTTGATTATTCCCAGGACCTCCTGATGTCTAGCTCCCTCATCACCTACTCTCATGCTAACCTTCAGAACGTCTCCATTGTCTCTCCCATACTCTGGAGCTCCATGCCACAGCCTATTCAGCTATCTTCTAATCTGTCTACCTTTAGGTAATCCCTGAAAACTCACCTCTTCAGGTAAGCCTATCCCACCTCCTCTTGAAACTCTCTATCTACTCCGACAATCAGCTCATCCCACATAGTTATTATCTTCTGTATCACTTGCCTTGTAAATAGTAACCTCTTATGAGCAGGGTTCTCTAATCCTTTTGTATAGTACTGTATTGTAGTTGTAGTGCCTTCCAATATGTTGTAAAGCAAACTGTTGACAATATATAAATCCATAATAATAGTAATTTTACAGCTAGCCCCTTTCTCAACCCATGCCTATATCCCAAGCGTCTGGGGTGTATGTATATACCTAAAAACAAAGAAATTAGTTGAACAGTTACTGGAACATTTTAACCACACACTTGTTAATAGCCAAATGGATTGGGTGTGCCAAGCTGTGCCAACATAGGTGCTACAGCTCCCTGTAATAATACCTAGGCCTTCCATTCAGTATGTTACCATGTGAAATATTAGGGTGGACACAGTTGTAATGGGTGGATAATGTAATAAATAATACGCTATCTGCTGCAGTAGTTATACATAGAAAGCATGGCCGTGCCTGAAACCAGCCTATCTACTCAACAAGTAAATCATATGAAAAAGTAAGGGTCCATTCAGACCGTCGGCGTTTCCCGCACGTAGGAGAATGAGTGTCATACGAGCGCAGGACGTCAGTGTTGCGGCATAGGCATCCTGCGCTCCTGTGCCCAATAAACTAGCGCACTGTGCTCTTATGTTTATTGGTGTGGTGTGAACCCTTCTCACCGATCTCATTCAAATTAAGGAGACCAGTGATTTCATTGTTTCTGCGCTCGACATACGAGCACAGGAATGATGCGGTGTGAATGGGGGCTATAATGTTTATAAGTCCCAAAACAGAAATGTAGTATATTGCAATTTACAAGCCTTTAGATGTGGTTGCTGCATTCCTTTTTTGCAGATTTTCTTTCTTTATTTTGACCTGGTGACCCCATCATTAATATACTTCCTGGGTGGATTTGAATAGTAAAAATGCATTTGCTTACATTGCAAATACATCATGCGGGACTTTTTTCCAATGCACTGCAGCATACTGATGTTGACAAAAAAAATAAAAAATAGATCCTACTTAAATTTGTGTATTTTCTCTGGTCCATATATTTTGATGGCTTTAAAAATGTATCAAAATGCAAGTGATCAAGCCGTTGTTGTATTTTAATTGACAGTAAACACATTCTTGATTTAAATGGAAATGGAAATAAAAAGTTAAGTAAAACATTTCAATTTTCAATTTGTTTATGCTAACCATTTAAAGAACGAAAGGCATATTGTCTGTAGTTAAAAAAAAAAAAAAGATTTTTCTGCCATATTATAATTGAAATCATGACAGCAACAGCCTGAAAAATGTTTACATTCTTTTATGCACTTCAGTATTTCCACAGCTCATTTCTCATTTTCAAAGGGGTTAACATGTTTTATCTGGAATTATGTTGCTTAGCTAGCAATGAGCTTTAATCAATAGACTGGTTGCCATAAACCACCAGACATTTCCTTCCTTTTACCATCACCTTATCTGCAATTAGCTAACAAATTACTTAGTTAACTAAATACCTGTTAAAATGCTTAAATGTGAAAATGCTATGGCAAACAACAAGAGTGTTTATTCAGTAATAGGTGGAAGTCTACTTCATGAGTTCCAGGTGCACAAATGACATAAAGGGTAAACCCTTTCTAGATGCTCTTACATGGAAATTTGTACTTCCATTATCCCATATTTAAGGCAATTATAGTTTTCTGTCACTGTCATGGTTAAGGCAGTTATACTTGTTTGATGAGAGTGATAACAACCCTCTCTCTATTGTTTATAATGCTCAGTGCTTTAGCAAAGTATATGTCATTCACTCAGCGTTTATATCTCTTTTAAAATGAACCTGTACTTTGCCCATTCATTGAAAGGCCGCCCCCTACACTGCTAATACTTAATTTTCTTGTTGTCCCTTATCATTCAATCCACCGACTGCTTCATACTTACAACAGGTATAGGCAAATGTGAAACTTTGTTCTCTTAAGAAAGAAGTTCATCAGCAATATGCATCCGTAATTCATTATTGTTGAATTATGACCCCTGTACCTCTGTAGATTTTTTGCTTATTTACCACATTTATGGTACTATGAACACTACCTAGCAAGGGACCATTTCTTATCCAAGTATATGATCAAGTTGTAATAGACATGTGCAATTTGTTTCATTATGAATTGCAATTTGTACAGATTTCTGAAAATGTGTATATTGGAGGCATCCAAATTCTGAATTCTAATGCATCGGAATGTATCCCTATTCGACATTTCGTATACAAATTTTGTACTTGGTTCCGAATTTCATTGAAAAAGAAACATGTGCATCGTTTGTAAGTTTAACTGATTCATTATTTCTGAAATATGAAATTATGTGCTCTCAAAAATTCATACCAACAAAAATACAAACCTAATATGAGTTTTGCCTGAATCCGAAATCCGAATCCGAATTGCATACATAATTCTGAAAAACGAAATAAACGAAATCCAAAAATGAAACGAAACAAAACTACAAATTTTATGGTGGTGCACATGTCTACTTTGTAATTATTAACTTTCAGTTTTTGCCACCTGCTGGTTGTTACTATCACTACAGCACAAATTATGATGCAAATCCCACTTGCCTTAATTAGAAGTATTTAAATAGAGTGCTGGACAGGGTGCCATCAATGGATTTTGTTTGACTTTTGTCTGCATTTCTCAGGATCCCTTCTGTGAATTGAACTGTATTAATGCTCATTTTTGTAGCCATTATTGAGACTACTTGTTGGGAACCTGAAACACTTCCGCATCTGTGCTGCCTGCTTGTCAGCAGTCATGGTTATACTTTCATTGGGTGCATTGCGCAAAAACAGCATAGGGTATCTTGCCTCACAAAAGTATGCTTACTTCGAGGTGTGGGCAAGACTTCATTTTAAGTCTCAGCTACCTACGGGTTTTTAAATATGCAAGCTCTTTCTATCTTTTACTCTCACTCTCTTGGCTGTGAAAATCAGCACTTTATTGTCAACATTTCAATGGAGCTCAGTCCCTTTTAATAAAAATGGAGTAAGCTTTTTCAAAAATGGCATTTAATTCACAAATAGATTGTTAATAGGCATTTAATTCACAAGTAGAGTGTGGTGGCTACCCCTGGTGCCTACCCCCTATCTATATAACTATGTAACTATATATATACTTTCTTACTCTACTGTGACAGCACTCTCTCTCTGTCTCCCAGTGGTCTCCTACATTGCCAACCTGTCACAAACTCTCCCATTAGAGAATACAAGCATCTGTACTGGCGCACATTGTCTTCTATTACAGTCAACAAAACAATATTATAACAGTATTTTATTTTTTATAAAACTACCATTATTTATGATATATTTTGCCTTAGCAAACTTAGTAACATATCGCTATGTGAAGATCTGCATTAAGTGGTGTGATTAGTAGTAACAGTTTTGCATATACCTGAAAACGTTTATGTTTACAGTGCAGGTGATGTTAGTGATTATGACAAATGTTGATAAAAAAGTAAAATTCAGTTAACCTTGTACATGCATCTGATGAATCTGTCTCAGTTAATTTAATGGTATTCTTCATTAATAGACTAGCATGTTGTTTGCCCCACTATCTCTGTATATGTAGAGTATAAACAATTTAATTTGTCCTAAGTATTATAATATAACGCATGTTTTTGTATACAAACTAGAGGAAAGAAAGAATCCAGTGTATGAAGTAGATAAACAGCACCAGAGCACGGCCATAAAATGCAATTTGCTTTGTCATCCTAATTCACTTTTATTGGACAATGGCAGTATATATTCCACTTAAATTTGAGTAACAGACTTCGGTGTCTCAGCTGAAACAATGACCTTTCTACTCATTTTAATAACAATGTAATTTGTGACCCAGCTATGGATAATATTCTTCTTAATAACATAAATAATTTAGAGTAAGAGATGTGTTCCTAGGTGAAGGCTTAAGATCAATTTTCTAAAATATATTTCCATTACCATGTATTATTGGATTGTCTGAACTTGCATATTTATATATATATTGAGAAAGAGTGTCAGAGCACAGTCCAACAGCCTCTGTAAACTGCAGACAGCATCATGGAATCATCATTTCATGTGTAAAAGTAACTTAAATCCCAATCAGAACCCATGGGCATTTCTAAAACCAAGCATCTTGGCCACCTACCCCAGTACCCTTGGTCTGGTGACACCTCTGTGGAATTAAATGAAGTGCTTATGGAACTATTGCAGTTAACACTAGGTAGAGTGATATGCTGCTTGATGGTGCCTGTATATTTGCACAACTTCTTTCAGAGGAAACACAAGAAGCAGCTGTATATCTTATTCTACTTAAGTACAAGTGAACACAAATGATTTTCTAATACTAAGCTCCCACTGACCTCCAAGAAACAAGGAAAATTACCACTGAATAAGGAAGCACTGGTCACAGATTAAAGGGGTACTGGTCACAAAATAAGGGGCCACTCAATGCTTGCCACTAATGTAGAAACCTACAACTACACTTACTAGCAATCAACAATGAACACTTCACTAACAACCACCCATACATGAGGTTCTGCACTAAAGACCAGTAATGAATGGGGTATTTTCGGTTTACCTACAATAGGCCACATACATTTGGAGTTTGAAGAAATTTCTGCCCATGGTTCAATCAGTACTAAAGATGGTCCCACATATTTTGTTGATCCATTGACTGCATATGTGCACAGTGTCTACAACCAATAGGCTCAAGTTCTATTTAACCACCTTTAAACCACTTCCATTGTCTGGCTTAAAGCTCACCCATCACTGACAAGTGCTAAGTAAGCCTTCTCCACGTCCTCAGTGTAATTCCCATCCTCTCTGTGCCCAAGGGTGTCTGCAATGCTAATGTCACAAGCTAAATGGATAAAGTCTGTAAAGGTTCTCATTCATCCAGGTACATCTAAAACATAAATCAGAGCAACTGAAATTCCTGTATTGTTCTTGAAGATGTTTTGCTGGTTAGCCAATCGGTTTTCTCAATTCAGAACTGTTTGATTACCAGTGAAACGTCTTCAAGACAAATACAGCAAGTCCAGTCACTCTGATTTATTTTTTGCAGATGATAAACGAATAAAGACATTTTACATCATTGCTTCAAGCTAATCTAGCTCCAGGTATATTAGGAAATAAAACATAGGGCACCTGTACTGTTTATGTTTATTACCTCCTCTATTTTATTCCTCCAGGTTTTAGAGCCTAGACACATTGTACTCACATGAATGTGTGCTAGAGCACCTCACTTTGGCCCTGTATAAATGTAAGCAACCCTAAATCCCTTTTATTTCAATGGATAATAGGAACACATTAGCTGCTTCATTTGACTTATAGTGAGCCATAAGGGTACTATGACTAGACAGAATCCTTGCAACTGATTTGTAAAAAGAAATGACGTGTATGAGGACAGGTATTTCTGGATTACAGGATCAACTTATGTATGAAACGTAGCTGACTACTTTAGCTCCACAAAACTCAGATCAGTGGATCAATACAGGAACAATGACATGTCAATGTATACATGGCCGAGTTTTAGTAGTCACTTTTAAATACCTTAAAGGCTAAACTTGTAGGGCTTACACTTAATTAATGGAGTGATCTAGTATGAATGGTTTTGCATGAAAAGCACGTGGAAAGTAGGTGTTGGTTGGTTTCTAATGTAAATGCAAAAGCACATTTACAGCCCTACTGATACTTGTAACAAGGTGATAACATCAACAATGATAGTAATAAAGTGAAAGATTTGTTTTATTTCATTTTAGCAATTCCAATCACAACTATTTGTTTGCTGATCACATGTAAGAAATACAGATCAGTAATGTATAAAGCAGTAAGGCTGGGTTCACACCACGAGCGCTGGACGCCATATGCTAAACATGTCAAGCATAGGGAGTCCCACGCTTCTGTGCCCGACATACAAGTGCACTGTGTTAGTATGTTAGGAGCGTGGTGTGAACTGTCCCAATCAAAAGTATGGGAACGGGGATATCATCGCTTCTGCACTAGCATGTCAAGCGCAGAAACGATGTAGTGTGAGCCCATCCTTATATAAAACTATTTGTTTGCTGATCACATGTAAGAAACACAGATAACTAATGTAAAAAGCACTAAGGCTGGGTTCACACCGCGAGCACGGGACGCCGTATGCTCAGCAATTCAAGCATAGGGCGTCCCACGCTTCTGTGCCCGACATATGAGTGCACTGTGTTCGTATGTTAGGAGCGTGGTGTGAACTGTCCCATTCATCAGAATGGGACCACTGATGTCATTGTTTCTGTGCTCGCATGTCAAGCGCAGAAACGATGTAGTGTGAACCCAGCCATATACAACTATTTCTTTGCTGATCACATGTGATCAGTAATGTAAAAAGAACTAAGGCTGGGTACACACCATAAGCGCGGGACGCCGTATGCTCAGCAATTCAAGCATAGGGTGTCCCACACATCTGTGCCCGACATATGAGTGCACTGTGTTCGTATGTCAGGAGCGTGGTGTGAACTATCCCATTCAAAAGAATGGGACCTCTGATGTCATTGTTTCTGCGCTCGCATGTCAAGCGCAGAAACGATGTGGTATGAACCCAGCCATATACAACTATTTGTTTGCTGATCACATGTAAGAAACACAGATCAGTAATGTATAAAGCACTAAGGATGGGTTAACACTGCAGCCGTCCCGTGCTCATATGTCGAGCTCAGGGAAACGAGCATAACACATGTCGAGCATACGGTGTCCCGCGCTTCTGCACTTGACACACGAGTGCACTGCGTATGTTAGGAGTGCGATATGAACTGTCCCATTCAAAAGAATAATACCAAGTGTGAAGGCGTGCTATGGATAGGAAAAATTAATCAAAATGAATAGAAAAATAAATAGAAAAAATGTGGTCCTAGGCTGCTGGTCAGAACACTGCTGGAGTTAACTAGATATAAAAGGTAATGCCACCGCGCCAGGGACTGTTAAAATTGTTTCCAGACACTGATTATATCACTCAATTATTTTGTTTTATAAGTGTACAAAATTGATTATATTCATGATCGTATAGCACTGTATTGAGCACAATTTTAACAGTCCCTAGCGCGGTGGCATTACCTTTTATATCATTGTTTCTGTGTTCGCATGTCAAGCGCAGAAACGATGTGGTGTGAACCCAGCCTTATATGCAACTTTTAGGTCTGAAAGGAAGAAGTTGTTTTTGTACTGCATCTATTTTCCAAGTGCAAACCTATAGCACATACAGTAACACACGGATTTCCATGAAATTATGTTCTCTGTAGTTGTGCACCTATGTCTTATTTGTCACAATATAAAGCAGCGATTACTTGGCTAAACTATACCACAGAATAACTTATAAGAGACAGTGACAAATTCCTGTCTTTTCAAAGTGTTAGTGGTGACATCAGCTTGATAAAGATAAATCTGTTACATCGTCTTATAAAATTGACTTGGCATTTTGACAGTATTCAGAGTGGAACAGTCAGTGCTGGGGATGAGAAAGTGACAAGAGAATGACATTACATGCAAATAACATTCAAATGAGGAGATGGGAATTTGCTGCTATTTAACTACTGGCTGCTAACAAGATCTGCTCAAGGGCCACATTCTTGGCATTACTACCATCATTTAGGGTTCAAGACTCCATTCATGTAAAGTTATTTAGGTTGATATTAGTTTGAATATGTGTTTGTCGATCAAGTTTTAATTACTGTAACTACTACTAGTGGCTATGCCCATATAGAACGTCATTACTCCCAGGTAATTTGATGACAATTAGCAGTTAATAGACTAGTACAACAAAACATATTTCATAAAATCCTCAGCTCTTCCAGAGTTGATTTGGGGCGGTCACATGTAGGTAAAAATCAGTTTTAAAAATAGCTATAATAATGGTCACCAGTTTTATTCCATAAACCTTGCATAATGATGTAATTTGAATGATAGGGTCAGGGTAAATGATAGGGTCAGAGAAAGGGTCAGAGTGTTACCGGAGTTCTTGTCACACAGCTGGTCTTCTCTCCTGTGGGCACTGGCTGCAACAGTCTGGGTTCCCTCTGATACCACTGCTCCTAGAGGGCATTGGAGGACTCCAGCCAGAGAAAATATAGAGCTTATTAAAAGAAAATATTGTGACTTTTGTCATAATATTTTTAATGTAGACTAGAGCCATTCTCTACAGCAGGGGTGGAACTACTTCCATAGCCATCTATGTGGCTGCTATGGAGCATGGGGCAAAGGGGGTGGTCTGGCCTAGCAAGGGTCCCTTGGTGTCTGTCCACTACCAGTTTACACGTTTTGTTTCTTGGGTATGGAGTGGTACAGATGCCAGTGCTTGTGTCTCTGTTACTTCCCATCTGCAGACACCATGGGAGGAGAGAGTGCATAGTGCCTAGTCCTTAGGTACTGTACTAACTAGTTGTAGTTGCCACTAATTTATACTGAGCGCAGTGGGGTGGCCAGGGTAAAAGGTGGGCGGGATGTTGTGCACAATGTAATCTAGCACCCTCACTAAATATGGGGGTGGGGGGGTTATGATCATCAATATTACCACTCTGCCACCAATTGAGCTGGGGAAAGGATGTTTAACTAGGAGGTTTAATCATAGCACCATTTTCACAGGTTTTATTGGTGGCAGTGGTAAATTATATGTGAATGCACGTTACTTAAAAGGCATCATATAATACAAGTACTATATGTGTTCCATTAATGCATCTATGTATGTAAATAAATAAAAGTCTCATACCTTTTTCTCTTTTAGTCAGTGGATATTTCTGTAAGAACATGGGCAGTTTGTGAGGTCAAACACAGTGAGGGAAGTACTGCTGTCATTTAGCATCCTTAGCCTGGGTATAAAAGCGTAGACGGATGGATGAAAAAAATCACCCTACAATGGTTGCATGAAAAATTTCGTACATTCTAATGTTTA
>JAEOBE010671302.1:0-16111 GCA_022657655.1 Phrynoglossus myanhessei | reverse complement strand
CGACCAGAGTCACTTCACAAATTAAGTTCGTGAACCGAGGTTTCACTGTATATATATATTTACACATACATAATATTTTCCCAGTTAAGTATAGGTCCACTTTAAAATGAAACTTGAAAATGTCTCGTCCCCTTATCCTGCTGTTCACCCACTCTGGCCATGCAAAAATGGTCAGTGAATGAAAGAAATAAAAAAAGAAGTGTTACAAGGTGGCATTTAGGGGATCATTTTAGGAGAACTTTGGGAAATTGGGATCCCAAATACTACAAGAATGCACTCCTGGCCAGTGCTGGAGTGAAATTTGCCAATTTCCCAAAATAATGCAGTAGGTTCCAGTGACATTACTTTTGCAAAAAGGCAGCAGCTGGAACTGATCTGTAGGGTGAGTATTTTTTTTTAAATATTTTCCAAATTTGTATCCTTTTATTTAACTGAACCTTTACATAGGCAAATTGGAGACTGCCAAATAAATATACTTTGCATTTGCATGCAAGATCTGCTTTAAAGAGGAGCAATGGCTGTATATTGCTATATAAACCTTTTCCGTATTTGTGTAAACTTCAGCACTTTAGTAAACAGTTAATCTATATGATTTAGGAAATAGAAATGATTGCTCATGGATGCATAGCAGATCCATAAATATATGCATGAGGTAGCAAACACTACAAAATTATCTTCCCATGACCTTTAAAAATCATATTTTTTATGGTCTGAATAATGTGATATATGCTATTTATAAGGTACCTGTAACAATAATGAATATACTGAAACTTAGTTAATCAATCTCTACACAGAGACAACATATTGCCTTACGCATATGTTCAAATGTCATTCTAAATGTTTGAATTGCTATTTATTTTGATATTGTCTACCAACAGTTGGAACCAAGGAAACAAAAAAGTGTTTCAAAATTGCCTATGGGACAAAAAATATAATACACCTTTATGGATTCAACATGCATTAAATAAATTAAAAATAATTTTCATATAGGAATATATATCTTCTATAGTTGAATTTACAGGGCATTTTGAAGTATATACTTTAATCCATAATTGGGTGTTAAAATGCTCTAAAACAAAGGAAATGTCTAAGCAGACTTAATTGTTACGCAAATAAAGGCTTTTATTAATAAATAATTTTAAAGTTTCTATTTATTATCTACCACATGAAATTATTTTATTTAATTTACTAATACATGGTGAAAACATATACAGTTTAAAGTGAGTTTCTCTCATAGTTGCACTAAATCCTTTGTGAACTGGAATTTATATAATAATCTAACCTATATTTTTGTATTACTGATTTTACTTTTGCTTGAAATAAATCTTAATCTTATTTTGCATGACAGTCACAGAGAAACCAGTTAAACATGTAGAATTTAGACAAATCTTAAACACATATTCTTGGTGCGTCCATTAGTAGAAAGCACTCAATAACTTTGATGAGATCCAAAGGTAAGTGCAGACCCTTCTGTAGATTTCAACAGCGATTACACCATCAAGGCTACAGCTCAGCTAAGCCCATAGCAATTTACTGAGAAATATTGGGGCTTGTGTTCAGTATTTGAACTGAAAAGGTACATCTTAAAGGTATTAACTGTATGTACTGAATTAACATTTCTGTAGGACAGGAGATTTGATATGTAAATAACATTATGAATACAAGGCTTGTCATTGAAGAAGTAGAAACCTTTATAGGCACCAGTGTGTTTCCTAGCTTTCAAGAAGGGGCGTCACACCAAGTCCGCCCTACCATTTTGTAGGGAAGATATCTGAGTTTCAGAGAAGTCGGGATGCTTAAAAATATTTTTTTTGCACCAGAGAAAGCCTAGGCCTGTCCTTTGAAGAACATTAAGGGATTGAACAAAGCTGAGCATGGAAGCATATTTCAAAGGTATAAGTATACTAGAACAAGAGGTCATATTCTGAAGCTGGAGTGATTGAAAACTCAAGGCTAATTGGAGAAAAGTTCTGTTTTACTGAAACGATAGTGAATGGATTTAAAAAAGAAAGGAAAAGAAGTGGAAAAAAAGACAAAAGAAAAGGGAAAAATACCACACAATAATAATTTATAAATGTTCCTCTGTTCTATACTGACAAAATTCAAAGTAAGGTGTATTAAGAATTGGTGCTTAAAATATAATTTTAAGGTGACTGAGCAAATCTGGTGTGCGTTTTGTATAAGTGAATGTAAAATTAAAATTGTTTAATGTTTAGTACTATTCATTTTAAATAATCAACATTGTTTATAAATGTCTGATAAAGCAGTCTACAAATTTCATTTAAAACACTGCCATCAATGCATCTGATAGAACAGGCCAAACAATCCAGTGATGATCTCACTGTATCAATTACATGCCTGTGTTGTACATTTTTTTTGGCATACACACTGCAATTAATCTTAAAAATGTGTTAAACATATGCCACATACATGGCAATGTACTTAAAATGTGCAATAGTAAAAATGTTGTGCAGAGGGCACCACAGTAGCCATATGCCTACCAGAGTGCACAGGCACTGACCACAGAAAGTGTACATGCATGATTTCATAAACTTCTGCTTTTGAAAAGAGGTTCTGGTGATAAATATATATACAAACATTGCCTTATGTGGCTCTGGTAGCATAGTATAAGGGTTTTTGCTTATTTAGTCCCTGTTTATTTAATTTCTAGGAGAGCAATCATTTTTTTTTAAAGAGGAACTTTTCACAAACACTTAACATAACTAGGGGTTGCATTTGATGTCTTGAACATGAGATTAGTATGGGGATTGCAAATGATGGTTATATATGCATATGTGTACCCATGCAAACCCATACTACAAGTTATCAGGTATCTTCATAATGATTTACTCCTGTTATTGTGAATTTTTCCTTTAGCAAATCAGGGCCACTGAGTGTAATCTCATTATAGCTAGGGATGAGTTTCTGGTTTGTGTTTGGAACTGCTGAACAAGAGGCCATATTTGGACAGTTACCTACATGAATCCCTGGATGCTGTTTGTAAATAAACCAGGTGGGGATCCTGAGTAATGTCATTGACCAATTATTGCCATTACCACATTTGGTCAATGATATCGACCAGAATTCCTAGCTGACTGATTTATAAACAATAACCATTTGGGGATCCGTCATGTTATGGGGTAACATCTTCAGGTGGTGAGTCATCACTATGGCTGGCCATCAGATTAACAATAGATTTACATTGTGGGATAATCTTTACATTTTCTTAATTGCAGCAATTAACCAACTACAGGTGGTGGATGGCAATTTACTTTTTTTCTGGAAGCGGTTAATAAGTTTGCTGTCCTACTGTATCCAGTCACTGTATCAGGATAAGGGCCTGGTTTCACTTTTAAGGTGAACCCCACATCTAGACACTACATATGATTCCCATTAAAATTTATATGGTAACAAGGACTCCTCATAATATATAGTAAGTCAGTCTTGCAAGATTTTCTGTTATTTCTTTGTGGTAGAAGACACAGGCTTTGGTGTGAAAACTTTACCGCTAGTAGTATTACAAGCAGCAGCTAAGTGGTTCAAGCACTCAGCCTAAAACTTAACAATGTTTAGGTCAATTAGAGCTTTAAATTCATTAGCTAAAGCTTTCATACAGAAACGTATATTGCTAATGAGCTATGGGCACTCATACCAAAATAAAAAGAAAAAAAAAGAAAGAGGAAAGGAGCTATTATCAACTTTCAAGGCAAAGTTCCCATCCAAGGGAGATTATCAAAACAAGAGCTACAGCATCTAGATGTTGCTCGGCAGGAATGTTAATTTCGCCAACTTGTTCACCAAAGAGGGCTAACATGGCAAGATATTATAAATATATAACAAGAACTAAGTGTTACATTTTAAGCAAGAACTAAATTTTCAAAATCCGGAATGTTTACAGGCATAAAGAACAAATCTTTACATCTTGAGACTGAAAATGAATTTGGAATGGAAAATAGATTGTAAGGAGGTAAATAATAACTAAGTAATAACTGAGTGGGCAATTTTAATCTATTTTGGCAAATAGGGACATATTACATCTTAGCCTTTTCTGGCACCTTTCTGCTGAACTAAATGAAATCTCTATAGTTCACACCACTATGAGAACGTCAGCAGTTCTTTTCCAGACAGTGCATTATCTTAAAAACCTTTCTGTTGCTCTTTTTAGGATATATCATTGTCCTTGCTGTCATATTGCATCACTGTCCTTTATTTGCTGCTTCCCTTTGTCTTGTCACCAAACTGTCATACAGAAATATAACGTTACCAACTTTATCTTGACCTCAACAAATAGGTTAATATTTTTATGTCTGTATACACACAGATCTTCCATGAAAAAAATAAAAAATAAGATAGAACAAAAAAGTGCAGTTTAATAAACATTTGTTCACAAAATGGCAACAGTTTAAATCAGTTATGGTAAAGAAGTTGAACAGTAAGGTTTTATCACCTATATGACATTCTTGTGGCTAAGATACACAGTCACTTGACGCAAATTGACAGAATTGCAATATCAAATGCATCCAAACATAGTCTTTGCTGCATTTTAATACAGCAGAGAGTGATGCTATACAATTTCTTCTCAGTATGGCTTTATGTCTAAGCCTTTCAGCACAGTGCAAATCTTGGGATCATAGACTAGTGCTCATCATTTATTAGTCATTTTACACAGTCACCCTGTTAGCTCTGGTGTGTACATATGGATACTTTACACTACACAGAAGAAAGCACTACAAAATACCTTAGTGTTTTCATGTACTGGACATAATTTATGTAATCTTTCCAAGGGGATAGAGGATTAAATATCTATATTTATTATTTTGCAATGTACAATAAATATTACCTTTCACTCATCATACAATATCAATGCCTGTATTTTGGCAGGACAGATTACATTGCAAACAGGCAGATGTACCATACACCTAGTTCTTTTGACAAAAATATTACAGACTTAGTAGAAAAAGTATGGGAAGTACAAATAGAAAAAACACAGTATTTTGACCAACCTATAATTAATGGACTTGTTGAATATAGCCACAATCTTTATGGTAGTTATGGTTAATTTATGGTAGCCAAAACTTTTTTTTTTCACACAGAGTTGGGAAGGTGTCTTATTAGGGAGATATACCTTTACTTTCAGTTTATAATTACAGATGAATAACAGTCATTTCCCCAAAATGTTGGCAAACATTGGAAATTTCAACACCTTTTTTTCTGGTTTGGCTAAACACATCAAAGTCAACAAGAAAGGTGAAATAAAAATGGTTTCAGAGAATTTTAGGGGAACAATGGAATGAACCACTTCATTTCTGACATCTCAAAACCCCCTTCATTCCCAGGCCATGTTTTAGATTTTAGTACTGTGCAAGTTTGGCTGAGAATTCCTCCATCACACAACACTATAAACACATTCTTTGAATATAATTTTTTTCAATAACTGCTGTTTAAAAATTACAATGTTAAACACAGGGGAGTACTCTACAATTGAACTTTTAAGGCATCAAAGAGGTGTCGAACTAAACACATTTAGGAAATGACCTAACATTTAAAATGTTTAAATTACAAAAAAAAACCTAAAACGTAAAAATTCATAAAATACAAAACAACAAATCAGTTAAAAAAAAACAGTAATATATCAAGATATGCAACGTGGATGTTATAGAACAATATCACCAAATTACCTACAGGACCAACAACATCCAATATCCAATTTGATATCAGGAAGGGATACTACGGAGGGAAAAGCCATCCATTCCATGTAACAAAGTTAGCTGTATCTGGTATCTCCACTCACTAAGTCCACCAATGATTGTTTGAAATGGAAGGTGAACTACTAAGTACCTTTTCATGTGAGACTGTTTTTATATTCAGCTAGCCTTGGATATTGGATGTTGTAATTTGAGCCCTTGATACTGATGTTCTTGGATGGATGCACAAATAATGTTTGCTGTGGGATGGGTGATTTTGATATGGTGTTCACAGGTTCTTATCTATAAGGGAGGTTTCAAGCCTTTCCTATTCTGGGTATACATTTACTAGCTCCTGAGGAAGTGGATACTTACCTTGAAACACATAGTAAAGGCACATCTTTAAAGCCTGGTTACTTTATACTAGACCTTCTCTGTGAGATATCTGGTCGTTTTTTTTTTTTTTGCTTCTGTTCACACAGCAGTAGTACATGCTATTTTTCAGGACAAATGGATTCCACACAATATATAGAATAGTTTAGTTTAGGTCTATTTGTAAATGATTTTTTACACAAGATTCATACAACTATCAGGATTTACGCATTATTCCTAATGAATCCAATTAGAAACATATCTGAATCTTGTGTAAGAAATGTGTGAATCTTGTGTGAAAACCTTTACAAATAGACCCCTAAGTGAAACAAATTATGCTACTCTAAAAACAGAAAAAGGTGCACCCTTTGAATGAACAAACAAAAAAGCAATAGGTAATTTTCTCATCACATTTTGCCTAAACAGAAAGCAAAATTGAGAGTTGTTGCTTTAATGCAATTTTACTGAAATAATTTGTCAAAATCATTACGCTCAGAACTATATATGTCAATTGTGAATGTTAACAATAATAATACAATCATACAAAGTAGCTTTTCTAAATAAAAATTCATTGTCCTACTGAAATTCAGTGAGATGACTGTTAAATCAATCTTTTGTGTTTTGTCTACATAACTTTTTTTCCTATTTCCATCAAACTAATAAAAATGTCCCTGATCTCTTCACTGTCATTTCTCATCTTCCAAGCAATAGCTGTCACATTCCAGTGACAGGATTCATATTGTTAGGCAGAAAAAGCACCAGCAGGGACCTTCACCACACTGCTCTTGTACTGGAGAGACCATACTCTGACGTGTGTGTTTTGCTGCATGCAGTGGAATTCTGCTCTGTGGTTTTTTACTCCCATATGGCCCTATACATATGTTTGCCTCTGTACTAACAAATATATATGGTAATAACAGCAGCTTCTCTCTGCGACAGAATGACTGCTCACTTCCTTTTGAGTAAACACAGGACATTCAGCAGATGCATACTAAAGAACACAGAAGTATTTTGTGTTTAAAATAAATCTTTTAATTTTTTCTTACATTTTACAAGTTTAGGCATTTTCAAACTGCTCACAATGTGTGTGTCATGTATTCCCCTGACATACGTGGCATTATTTCCCCAAAATGTCATGGCTGCAAAGAAATCCTCAACTCTAACTTTATTTAGACTTTATTTTTAGTATCCCAACTGCAAATCTTTTGGAACAGAGAACTGTCATTCCCACTGTCAGAAAATCAGAGTTGACAGCTAGGTACTTTGTTCACAGAGGATTAGTTGCACTACAATAAATTTACAGTTATCTAAAGTAATGTGCCTTAGCATTGCTAAAAAATTTCAACATCACCTTTGTATTAATCCAGGTGGCGCTAACATTTCTCGTACTAACCTAAGTTGTTCGGTTGCTAGAAACATGGGCTAAATAGTTATCTTTATTCATTCACACCCTAACAATTTTTTTATCATGACCATTCATTTCTGACCATTTTTCATTAAGAATGGGTCAGTTAACAGGGTCAGGCTATAAGAGCAGCATAGTGAAGATCTTAGGAGTGGGGCTAAAAATGCTTACTTTTTATATACAAACTAAGTAAGCATTTTTAGCCCCCATCTTCAGTTGAAGGGACAACTTCACTAAAAGCAAATTAAGGGAAATAATATGAAAATTAAAATAGTCACTCCAAGGTGGATAGAACAAAATGGGTCCTGAGTAGGGATGAGCGTTCGGGTCCGAACCATTCAGGTTCCGAATGGTTCGATACCAGAACCTGAATTTAGACAGCGCCCGAACGGCAGTGACGCTGATTGGCTGAAGCAATCACCGTCACTTCCGACTTTAGACTGCACCCGAACGGCACTCCATTGGAAGTCACAGTTATTGGCTGAAGCAGCGCTTCAGCCAATTTCCGTTACTTCCGACCAAGCGCCGTTCAGGCGCCGTCTAAATTCAGGTTCAGCCCAAGCGGACGGGTGGCGGAGGTTCAGGTGTCGAACCGTTCTGAATCCAAATGGTTCAGACCCGAACGCTCATCCCTAGTCCTGAGCTATCCAATACAAACTGTGGACCAGTTCGCAGAGATCCCCTACATTTGCAGCAACAAACATCAGCTTATTTAATGCGACATTCAGGAAAATGCAGTCAAATCAATTAAGAGGGGATCCAGATTCTGTAGTTTACTACACATCCTCCTCATTGGTGTTTGCAGTCTATTATTGAATAAGCAATATAGTGTATGTAGTCCTCCCTGTGAGCAAAAAAATGTTTTTCGTTCAAAAGCATTTTGTACCAGGTGCATATAAAAGGAGAGGACAATGAGAACTGACAGGCCATAGTTAACAGCAATTCTTAGAAATACTGAGGTGCACATAAAGATGAGAATTATTTCTATCATACAACAGAAGCTGAAAAGGGATTGTAATTTACCTGCCAGAGTGGAGGAATTACCAAAAAATTAAGTTGGTATACAGGGATGGCAAAGGGTAATGTATTTCTAATTATCTTAGCTCTTGTAGCTTTCATAACAGAACAGTTATTGCCATGGGCGACAAAATGGCAAAAAAGAAATTAGTGGACCTGTCGTTTAGTATACACTGTTTATAGGTAGGTTCCTTGTAACCTCTGAAATATAGCATCCATTAATTCTGCTAGTTCATTTCAAGTTCAGGAGGGAAGCAGGCAAAAATTTAACCAACATAGTATTTGTTGCATCTGATAATGGTATCCTGGGATAATATGTTGCAGACATTTTTTTTCTTATCTGTTGTCATATTTTTGTTTTGTGAATTCACTGTAGGTAGCTAAAAGGGTTCCTGTCTTAGTATGACCACAGTTAGCTGTTTGATTTTGGAAAAAAAAGCCACTTGCAGGAGTTAAAAATTAACAAAAGCACATAAAAATAACGATTCCTCTTAGTACAGTGCACTACACTTACAGGAAAATCCAGTATTCCCCAGACATGAACTGTAACAGATGGGGACATAAAATATGAAACCAAAGCTAGGAGCAGAATTATTCCCCAGTGCCATCTACCTTCACAGGAGCAATAGGTCTATCTCTGTTTTATTAAGTCCTAAATGAACAGAATGACAAAAATGTTGTTGAGCTCCCTGCAATGTATAAAACACTAAACTTGTTTTGCCATGGAGCAAAATAATTCATAGAGATTGTGAAAACTTTTATTTGTCAGATGTATAAAGTTCAATTGGTCCACTGACACCCACGCAGAAAAATGAAGAAATAAATTCTGAAAAAATAAGTTTTTGTCACTAAGACAGGGAACGGGTCCAAAGAAAGCTAAATTGCTCACCAATAGCCATCTGCAATAAAGCATTGAATGAGGACAGGATGCTTAAAATGTCACTCTCTAGATCTTCTATTTAAACACTGTTAACTTGTCAGTAAGGTCACACATGCAAACAGATAAAGGGGCTAGAAGACAAGCACAAGCCAAAAAGCCAATTATGGTATAAGCAATAAAAAAAACCATTAAAAGAGATCTAGCATAAAAATGAAAGGTCTGCTTTTTGACAGCCCTCGTGTCCCCTAAAAAAAGGTTGGTTAAAAAGGCTACCATAAATAAAGTCATGGGTGACATGACCATGCCTCACCTTTGGACCTTACTAAATCTAACAACATTTTCCATATTCAAATTTGCTGGAAATAATTTTCATGGCTTTCCTGAGAGCATTTGAGAAGCATGGTGATGTCTTTTGCACCTTCAGGAAATGGAGGAAAGCTAGGACCAAGGTAAATCTTTAAAAACTTTTAACAAAAGCTTTATTTTTAAAAGCCTTTTAATTTTTTACTTCTTTTGAATACTATAAATAAAGTAGACCTTTCATTTTCAGGCAAGTCAGCTTCAATTATGAGTCAATGGAGGTACATTTACTTGAGTTTGTGTATTGCGCTGACAGATGTTGTGTTGTGTTGATATGTTAGCAGTTTACACCAGTCTGCTGCATTGCACTGATAAAAACTAGAGCAAGAGGGCCGCACAATGCAATGCACCAGACTGGTGTGAACTGCTCCCTTTAACATCCATTCTTTTTCAGATGTCCTTGTGTTAAAATTCATTGAAAAAATAGATTCCAATAAGTTTGATGTGAGTAGGGCCTTACTGAAGGCAAATCTGCGCTATGCAAGAGAATTTGTACTTTGCAGGGGAAGTTTCTAAAGTAGGAGACTCTCTGCTTACTTCCATCATTCAATCATGTAAAGCTATTCTACGGTTGTTTGTTTTTTATTGCTCATGAGTGGGTATTCGATGAAAAAAGAAGTTTCATCATTTTCACTTAGAGTAACTTCCCCTGAAAAGTGAAAATCCCTTAAAAATTGAACAGAGTCAGCAATATAAATCATCCATTTGTTACATTTCCCAACCCCTGTTGCAATAAGTGCAAAGCAGTGAAAAAAAAAACCCAAAACAAAAGCTATAGTGACTACATAAAGATGCACTAAATCTGTAGGCATGTTTACATATAGTTTATTTTATTCCTTGTGGTATCAGAAGTACAGAACATACTTTAATGGAACAACTTATTAAAACAAATTCAAATTAATTTATTGTATAAAAACTTCATGATACAGTACATGAACAACTACAGTCATAGATTCAGATTGAATTGATTGTGCATATAGTAATATACCTACATGGGTTGAACCTTCAGGTAAACAACTAACTTGTGAGCAAAGAATTGAGATTCATTTTGGGGAGGAAGCCATGTGATAACAAATCTACTAAAAAAAGTGACAACTGGGTGTTAATAGTTTTATTTGCAGTCACCAAAAGGAGCCAATGTTTGATTTGTAAGTAGTTCAGCATCATGGGCCTGAAATTTCTCTTTAGTTTTCACCCAAATATAAATTATATTAATATTCATGAAGAAGCATAGTTAGTGGAATTTGTATAAGCGCCTCCAGTGGAAAGAGCATGTCAAATCTAAACTAGGAGAAAAAATGGGATTACCTTGTAATGTGGAGAGTGGTGAGTATATACATTTGCTAAAATATAGACCGGAATCCCACATGGATAAAGTGTAATGCATCAGAGGAATCATGGAGCAGTGGCAAAGTTTAGGTCTCAACCAAGGAAGGGCATGTTGGTATGCAACTGAATAGATCCTGCTGTATAGGTGTTGATGGAATAGCAGAAAGAGAAGTAAGGAAAGCTATCTGGCCAGCGACATAATATTTAAAAAAACATTTCTTGCTGAAGCCACCATGCTATTCATGCAAATACAGAGATTGTTTAGCTGCGTAAGGCTTCTCATTAGACCATAACAATCTAGAGAAATGATCCTGAACTGTTTGAATGAAAGAAGTTTGAAAGAACTGTCAGAGGTAAGGTTATATTAAAGGTGGATGATTTATGGTAATGAATGGTCAAACCTAAGATAGCTGAGAAATAACAGAGAGTAGAGAGTAGATTCAGGAGGGAAATGAAAGATTGAGAGAAGTAGGTCGTTGACTAATAAGCTAAATTTATGAATGACGTGATCCAGTTCTACACCAGGAAGCTAGCATGTGATCTTATGATTTGAGCAAGAAACTCAAGAGCAAGGATAAACAATATAGGAGTCAGGGGTCATCCCTGCCTAGTGCCCATGCCCACTGAGAAGGGCCTAGAATGATATTGGAGATACCTGAGCTCTGCTGAGGAAGATTGATACAGGCCTTACAACCAGCAAAAAAAAAGCCCCAATTAAGCAACAAATAATGAACATAATCTCTTAATAGTGTGTTGAATGCTTTATGGATTTCGAGGCTCAAAAGCTCCACAAATTTCTGCAGATGCATGAGGAATATAAGGTGTATGACTTTCCTGATGTTATCTTGGGCTTGCCTATAAGGAATTAACCTGATCTGATCTTTGTGATTAAAAATGGAGAGGAAGGCATTCAATCTGGTAATTAAAATAATTTCAAGTAATTTAATATCAATGTTAAGAAGGGAGATAAGTTTATAGTTATGATATAACACATCCTTTCCTGGCTTCAGGATCATAACTACAGATAAGGAAGAGAGATACATGTCCCAATGGAATGGAAATGATTCAAAGGGTCAGTCAAATAAGGTGCCAATATAGATGCAAATTTCTTATAATAACATGCTGAGAATCCATCATAACCCAGAGTTTTATTAGATTTCAGGAATTTGATTGGCAAAAGTACCTCCTGTTCTGTGACGTCCACTTCCATCTGATCTATCATAAAACTGGACAATGTGGGCATGGAGGTATTCTTGAAAAGGTCATCTGCTGCCGCTACAGAAAGAGAGGCTGGTTGGCTCCAGAAATCAATGATTATGAATTTGAATTTACCCACAATAGACAAGGAATTGTCCCAGATATTATCATTAGTTTGATAGGCTTGACAGCTCGATGGTGAGGGTAAAGAAGATTAGCTAACATAGGGCTTGGTTTATTAGCAATGACATAAAAGGTCCATCTAGTCCACTTTGTGCTCTATCGTGTAACAGTAGGTTACAGTCTATTCGGACCACATCCGCTTGTTTACAGGATTCACTAGAAGGTTGGAATTTGAAGTGAGCTTATGATTGAAGTTGAAGGCATAAGGAGGAAATTGTACTCTCTCTACTACATTTTTTACGAGAAGTAAACTGAATGATGGCTCCTCGCATTACAGCTTTGTGCGCTTCCCACAAAGACACTGGGAAGGAGGCCAATGATATGTTTTCTTGGAAATACAAGGACAGGGAGTTCTGAAGAGAGGAAATATTATCAGGATAGGATAATAGGGATAAAATAAGGCACCAATTAAAAAGATCAGGGCCAGGACTTAAGGTGTTTCACTGGAGGGGCAGGGGAGAATGATCAGATCATGGAGCTGACAATATTTTGGATTTAGTGATCTGCAATATAAAATCCTGAGAGACAAAGAAAATAATCAATGTGGCTTGAAATATGTATGCAGAGGAGGGTAATAGTTATAATCATGTGCTTTGGAATTTAATTCCCTACAGATATTGACAAAATGATGCTTCATCAAGCAATGAACATCAACATTACCACACCAGATGATAACAGGGAGATAACCAACCTATCTAGTTTCCTGTCTAAGGCTATGTTAGAGTCTCCCATTAAGAGAACTAAAGCTTGATATACACCTGTAGAAGCTTCACATATTCCCTCCACAGTGCTTCAAGCTCTAAATGGAGAATCTCCCACTGTGATACATTGCATTCTCACAATGGAAATACCGTAGGTAGAACCGCTCAGAGTTAGCAGCTCATAGGCTGCTGGCTCTCTTTGCCCAATGATTTTCCAGCCAACTCCTTCAATCAGCTTCATGAACAGGCCCAAATTCTACAGGTGTATCCCAACTGTAAGATCTTTAAGTGGGCAGAGACTATACACATCAGATGTGAAAAGAAGAGAACTTGGGTATTAGGGGAAGTGGATACACAATAAAAATGTTTATATATGCAGTATTTGATATTATTTATTGGGTAACCTCTACAGGACCGTTGTACGCATATATGCAATGACACAGTTGCTCCAGCAGGCAGAAGAACACCATATCATGTCCAATGTTTCCAGTGGCCACTAGGGGATGCGCAAAGTTTGTTTACATTTGATCATGTTAACAGAGAAAAAGTCACCGCCGGTGATTCTCAGCTGGTGACTTCTTCTGAAACTGAAAGTAACTTTAGATTACATGCAGTTTGTAAACAAAACACATTCCATCTAATTCCTCTGCAGCTAATCTCAGATCATCACAGGATCTAAGATTAGCTGCAAACACACACAAAGGGACAATTGTAACTAAAAAAAATCAGTATATTACACAACATTTTACACTACACCAATAACAATCCCTTTCAACCCCTGATCACACGTCAATAAGCCATTAATAATCATACAGTGACAGCCTATATTATTGCCATTCTATGGTTGCCAATAGCAATGCCCAATAGCACTAATATTAGTCACCTGGGCTAGCACTTGCAGTAAATCATAATCTGCATTACATACAAATTGTAAATGTAAATTTAGTGGCCAAAATGTCTAAAAGAATGTATGCTTCTGAGGATGCATACCAGCTGGTGAGCATGACAGATCAGAGAAATGGCGAAGCTCCTGTTAGAATTTGACTCTGAGTATTCACTTTCTGAAGAAAGTGACACCCTGACTCTTAGCTCAGACGAGGGAGAAGAAGACCCAGTAATCAGGTGTATTTGACCCCAGGTCTCTGGACCACATGAAACAAATAGTTAATCTCAAATGCAGCAGAGTGCAACTATTAGCGCTCCATCACTTTTGGGTGGGCTGGCAAGCTCTTTTAGACTGCACTGCAGTATCCCATGGCAAAGTTGCAAGCATCTGTAGTGCAGTTCATGCTGGTGTGGGAGCTAGCACACATAGAGCCTGCCAAGAGTTCAACCAAAGGCCCCTAGAGCCCCTAGTGCAGTTCCAGAGGTGCTTACAAACCGACATTGGGAGAACCCAAATTTAGCGGTCACTGCTCATTTGGATACGGCCAATTTAATTTTTGGAGCTGTTTTTCACTGACTTACTCTACAATTTGATTGTGCACCACACAAATTTATATGCACAACAATTTATCACCGCCAGACCATTCCACTGGAAACCCTTATGATCTCTTAATTTTATACTTTTTTGGGCCTAACCCTCAACATGGGCTTACATCTAATGCCAGAACAGTATAACCCCCCCTACTAATGACCCCTTTTGGAAAGTAGACAGCCCAAGGTATTTGCTAAGAGGCATGTTGAGTCCATGGAAAATTGCATTTTTTGCCCCAGGTTTTTGGAGAAGGACAAGAAAATTATTATTTTTTTTACACAAATTTGTAATCTTTTACAAGTATTTCTCACACATGCCATGGGTATGCACAGAATTACACCCCAAAATGCATTCTGCTACTTCTCCCAAGAATGGGGATATCACAAATGAGAGACTTTTTGGGTGCCTCTCCATGTCTAGGAGCAAAAATACGGAAAATACCAACAGGCTTTCAAGGGGTATTAATTATGCATTGAATTTCCTGACTACCGATCACATTTCGGAGGCTTTATAATGCCAGCACCTACAGACACCCCTCAACCCCTTTCTGGAAATTAGACACCCCAAGCTCTTTGTTGAGAGGCATGTTGAGTCCATGGAAGATTTTATTTTTGTTACATTTTTGCAAAATAATTTTTTTTTTCCACTAAGTTGCCACTTTTCTGAGATACTTCTCATCTATGTCATGAGTATATCTGGAATTACACCCCAAAACACATTCTGTTTCTGCTCCTGAGTCTGGGGATATCACATGTTACAGAATGTTTGGCAGCCTATCCATATACAGAAGATCAAAATCTAATAACTACCTTCAAGCTTTTGAAGGGCGTAATTTGACTTGGTGACTACCTATCACAGTTAGGGAGGCGCTAAAATAACAGGATAGCACAAACGCTCCCCAAATGACCCCTTTTTGAGAAGTAGACAATTCAAGATATTTGAAAGGAGTCAAGGAAATGTTTTTTTCAGCTTTCATTTTTAATATTTTTTAAAATATGTTTTCTTTCTTTATTTTCCAAAAAGTAGTGGCAACAAATGAGATCTTCAAAATACTCACCATATGTCTTAGCAAATAATGTGAAGATTCTACTTTCCAAAAAGGGGTCATTAGGGGGCTGTTTGTACTATTCTGGTATTTTACGGACTTCAAACCTGTGTTATGTAGTTAGCAACTGAAAAGTTATACCCTTTGGAAGCCTGAAGGTAGTCTTTGGATTTTGCGCTAAGGTATGCAGATAGGCTCCCAAAATCTCTCACATATGTGGTATCCCCATACTCAGAAGAAGTAGAAGAATGCATTTTGGGGTATAATACTTCATATACCCATGATATGCGTGAGAAATATCTCACTAAATTGACAATTTTGAGTAAAAAAATAATAATTTTCAAAAAATTCATTACAAAAAATAAAATCTTCCATGGACTTAACATGCTTCTCAGCAAATACTTTCCAAAAATCAGTCATGTGGGGGGGGGGGGGGAAGTTTAAGGAATTTTAAAGCCTTT
>JAEOBE010666397.1:0-11424 GCA_022657655.1 Phrynoglossus myanhessei | reverse complement strand
TTTTTTTTTCATCTGATGAATTTGTGAACATCACTGGTTTCCCATATTTTCCATTGTAATACCATTGAAATTATCCAGTGTATAAATTCTAACCATTGTAAAAAGCCTGGCTTAGCAATTTAGTTTGACAATGGCAACTTGGGTTTTGTTGAACAGCATTTAGATGTATGCCAGATAAGAAATGATTTTTTAATCGGAAAGCCAGTGAGCAGATGAGCTGTGTTCACATTATTACCTTCTGTCACTGGCTGCTTAATGGGGTAACAAAGTAATAAAACCTGTGCATACATAATAAGCTCTTTCCTTTTTAAAAAGGATACAAAGACGCATGTAATTTAAGTATGACGCAGCCAAGCCATTACTTGCCCCTGCTAATAACAGGTATATATTTTCCCATTGAGTAAAGCCTATAACCTCCATTAGCTTTCTATTGCTATTTTACATTTGGAGAGTTCATTCTTGCTTCCTGGAACTGTAATAACATTGTGCACAGGAAGGAAGAAAAATTGACATTGATTTTACCTCTTCCCAATTCTATCCATATGAATATTTTGGCTAAATATGTACCATATTAATCCATTCTAGATGTAAGGTAATAATACTAGTAACTATTCCTATGCAAACCACGTGTATCTGTGTTAATAGAAAGCATTTTGAAATATTTGACAAGCATATGTAACCAGCAAAACATGTTGGTTTCAGTAACATTTTGTTTGCTTCTCATTGCTATTATTATTTTCCCCAAAGTCTCCTTCCTCAGTTTTTTTTCTTCCGGCTGTATCACAATGTTCTGAACACACATTATGTTTAGAACGCAATGTTTTATGAAGGAGCCTAAAGAAAGGCACTTTCTAAAAACAACAAATGGGACTTACTGCTCAGTCAGTGCTGTACTATGTGGTGTGTACTGGGTCATAATATTGCTATATTATATGCCTACTCTTCTGCGCTGCCATTATTTGCTTTTCATGATCACATTTACACAAAGGACAGATTACCAAAATGCATATATAATGTAATGTGCATTTAACCTGCAAAATTATGGAATGGTAAGATTATAGCCGGACTACAGGGAAAAACTATCATACAGTATATTGTTTAGAATATGTGTAATCCTGTCTCATTGTGGTTCTTTGCTGTCTAACGTAATAGCTTCTAGCAATCTTGCCTGGAAGCTGAAGTAAAATCTGCCCTCGGGCAAAGTTTCTACTGACCTGCCTACACTGTATCTTCACCAAGCATAGGGTGACCAGCCTTCTTAATCTCCTGGTAGTTTGAGGCATGTAGTACTAGGGTAATCAAAGAATCATTAAATATTTTTTAAAAATTATAGCTTTAAGTCCATTTATACTTACATTCTAGGTTTTCTTCATTTTTATGAACTTTTCATTAGGCCTGACTTCTGTAAGTTCAAAATTTGACAAAAACTTCAAAACGCCACAGGAAACACAGTTTGACTCTTGGGTCAGATTCTAAAGCATGTAAAGCTTCCCCCCTCACTGCGGTTCTGTGTAAAACAATCGCTAAACACCAGATCTGTCTTTCCACACAGTACACTGTACAGGGGAACTGCCACTATGAATACTAATAAGGGGAGATAGCTCAGGTTTAATTTACACAGACTACTTGCGGAGCACAGAGGTGGCCATGAGGAGATGAACAAGAAATCTAAAAACAAATGTAAGTTTCTGTGTTTATCTACAACAACTGCATATGCCTGCTTCATGTACACTTGGTGTATATTGCTGGCTTATGTTTTTTTAAACATACCTCCGCAAAGATGGAAATGGGCTGTAATAAATTAAACACGACCAAGTCAAGTAGAGAGCATTTATAAAAGGAATGTGCTTATTATGCATTCACAGGTTTTATTACTCTGTTTCCCTATTAAGCGGTCAGTGACAAAAGATAATAATGTGACCACAGCTCATCTGCTCCATTTAAAAGTAATTTTTTATGTGGTATATATCTAAATGCTGTTCAGCAGAACCCAATTTGTCATTATAATGCTGAATCTCTAAACCAGTCTTTTTATCATGGTTAAAATTTCTTTTCAAGATCATTTCAAGGGTGTTAGAATTTTTAGAAAAGTATGCCACCCCACCCTCGATATTTGCCTTATACATCAGTTGTTCTCCAAAGCAGTCTGGTCACATATCTTCAGTATCATGTGTGTCAAACCTAATGAAATGACTGGATTAAGCCTTCTCATTAGCAAGCACAAAAATATTATGACCCCATTTAAAAATTTCAGACCCATTAAAGTAGTTATTCATTAAACTCAAACTTTTTTCGATAATGAATCCAGATCAAAGAAATATGCATTGGACAGCAAAGCATTGCTCTACATTTTTGACCAAATACTTCCAGTCATCATGTTTCTGACCCACTGGACTCCAACTGTCTCAGCTCGACTTCCCTGTACTTCCAGTCCAGTACAAGATCACAAAGAACAGTGCAAACTTTAGCAGCTGTTCATCTACTAGCTTAGAGCATGGAGGAAGGAGTGGAGGGCAGGAAAGAAGCGTGTTTTGCCCTGCTGTGTCTTTGTGACACACACATCTTTCCAGCACACACAAGGCTTGTCCCATAGTTCTTTGCTCAAGAAAGGAAGTCAGGAATGTGACAGTACCGCTGTCAGACCCCTGCCCAATACCACTAACTCGGGACACAGGACCGGCCAATCTCACACCGCGCCATCACTTTCTGTAACAAAGCCACTCTCAGCTGCATCCAGCACAGAGATTTTCCTGCAATCTAGACATCAGCAGCTTGAGAACGATTGTCACTGGGCTAATACTCGCAATTAACCCTATCGCCGCCACCACTTCTTGATTGGATCAAGTTGGAGGAAACTCGCAAATTAACAATACCAATTATAACTTTAGAATAATCGCCTGTGTCACCACAGACAGTTATATTCAGATAAGGTATTCTCACAGTAGGACTCTTCAAGAGACAGGTTCGTTTATAGCTTGGAATTAAGTGAGCTTTAGGGACAAGATGAACTCTTTTCAAAATTAGGGTTTAATAAAGAAAAGGTCAAGTTGGCGCACATAAAATATTTACAGAAAAAAAGATATTACAACAATAAAAGACAATATTACAGCAATAGAGGTATAGATAAGATAAAAATGGAGAAAAGGATATACAGTACTTGCAAATAAACCTTGGTTGAAGAGACAGGTCCTCTCTTGGTGTTTTTTGGTTTGATGGTAAATGAGAACTCCCTATTGTCTCTGCCTTGCACCTTTTCTGTGAAATTAGGGGGGCGTTGGCAGATAACCTCTTGATCAATTAAGTCTTTAGAGGGTTGTCGTGGGCTGTCGTCCATGTCTGACCATGTCTCAGGTACGGTTTTTTAATACATATTCATAACTTGAAACCTTTAGTGTGTACAGACTGGTAATGCTGATTTTATGTTTCAGTGCAAACTGTGTTTTAAAATGAGTCCAAAAATAATATTTCCATTGCATCATTCCATGGGACTCACCCCCTCGGTTTCCCAGTTACCTGAAGAGGCCATGTTTGGGCACAATAAGTTATGAATGACCAGCTGAATCCAAATATATTTGTTTGACGATGTTATGGTTAACTTTGGGGACATTTACGAAACCTATGACAATTTAAATTTTAAAAATACAGCTGCTTCACTATGTTCAGTGAGGTATTTATGATTCTGCTTATCTTCTCATTCATGCATCATTCATTGGGAATGATTTAATTAGCATTTGAAATAGGTTAAGGTTAAAATCCTCTTGATTTTAACATCACTTTAAAGAATTCCCTTATGTCCTCCAAATATGTCCAATGATGTACAGTCATGGCCAAAAATACTGGTACCTCTGCATTTCAGTCAGATAATACACCACTTCATGCAGAACATTGTTGCACTAACACGTTTAGGCATTCTCATGTTTATTTCTTTTGTTTCTATTGGTATGACACAAAAAGTGGAGAAAAAAAACATATCTGAAACATTCCACGCAACATTCCAAAAATGCACTGGACAGAATCATTGGCACCCTCAATTCATATTTGGTAGTTTGGTAGCACAGCCCTTGGAAAAAATTTAAATCAATCACTTCCTATAACTATCAATGAGTCTCTTACACCTCTCGGAAATTTTGGACTATTCTTTCACCAACTGCCCCAGGTTTCTTAGATTGCAAGGCTTCCTTTTCCCAACTGCTGTTTTGACATCTCACCACAGGTCTTCTATGGTATTTAGAGCTGAACTCATTGCTGGCTAGTCTATTATTCTCCAGTGCTTTGTCTTAAACTATTTCTGGGTGATTTTTGACATGTGATTTAGGTCATTGTCCCGCTATAAGGCCCATGACCTCTGAGGGAGACCCAACTTTCTGACATCGGGCCCTACATTGCACCCTAGAATTCTTTCTTAGTCTTCGGATTTCATAATGCCATGAAACAGCAAAGCAACTCCAAAACATCAGTGAACCTCCACCATGTTTAACTGTAGGGACTGTATGTTTTTCTTTAAAGGTTTAATTTTCTGAAAACAGTAGAATGATGGGCTTTACCAAAAAGCTGTTCTTTTGTTTCGTCTGTCCACAGGACATTCTTCCAAAAGGATTTTGGCTTCCTCAGGTAAGTTTTGGCAAACTTCAATTGGCCTTTTTTATGTTTCCATGTCAGCAATGGGCTACTCCTGGGTCTCCTACCATAGCATCCCTTTTCATTCAGATGGCGATGTATAGTGTGAGTTGACACTGTTGTACAATGTGCCTGAAGGTCAACTTGAATTTGTCACGAAGTTGATCAAGGGTCTATATCCACCATTTAAACAATCCTTTGTTGCAGTTTTTGATCAATTTTTGCTTTTATCCATGTCCAGGTAGGTTAGCTACAGTGCCATGGGCTGTAAACCTCTTGATGATATTGCAAACAGTGGAAACAGCAACATTACGATCTCTGCAGGTGGTCTTGTAACCTTGAGATTGTACATGTTTTTCAACAATTTTTGTTCTCAAATCCTTTGACACTTCTTTATGATCTTTCTCTTCTCCATGCCATATGGCACACAGACACACAAAAGAAAGATTAAGTCAATTTTTTACTATTTTAACCGGTTGGCCATGTGATTTTTATATTGTCAGCATTGATACAGATGAGTTTGATTGCAATTACAGGAGCCTCATAAATGCTTGGAATGCTATTATTTCTTGCAATTTTGAGAAGGAGCCAATAAGTTTGTCCTGTCTATTTTTGGAGTCTTGTGTGGAATGTCTCAGTTTTGGCTTTTTTTTCCTCCACTTTTTTTGTGTCATACCAATACAAACAAAATAAATAAATTGGGTCTGACTGTATAATGATGTATTAAGGAGTTTTGAGATTTTTGGTAAAATATGGAATTATTTGTTGTTTTTATTTGTCTTATAAACAGATGTTTTTAAAATGCAGCTTTATTAAGACTTTTGTTAATATATAACAGTTCGATTGTTATTTCTTTTTATTAGTGCAGTTTACAGGGTACTGCAATGGGCACTACTTGTGCTCCACCATTCTCTTTTCTAGAGTGATTCATTTTTGTTGATATACTAGCTAGATATCTCTGCCATGTTTTAACATTTTGCTGCTTTCTAAAAAGAATTACCTGTACACTTAGCACACCTTTTCTTTTGATGCACCTGCAATGTGTTAAGTGGGTTAAATGGGAAAATTCAGTTGCTTTTTAAACAATGGGAACTGAAACACAGAAAACCCCTACAATCTAGTTCCCATTATGCATAATAAAGCTCTTGTGAGCCAAAAGTGATGAGGATTACACTTATGAGTAAGACCCTTGTGGTTTAACTTAACACTTCCTTTAATAACATAAAGAGCGAGTAAATTAGTTATTTATTTATTTTTAAGTTCTTATACTTTTTAGTTACATTTTCACTAGCATGAGGTTCAGCTTGGTAGGACAGGAACTTGCATGTTCCTACTGAGCTGGTGTTAATATAGCCAAAAGCCTTATAGTCTTCTTATTATAAGGAGTCAAGCTGACATTGATTTGCTCTTCTCTAGGTCAATAAGAGAGCTCTTTCAAAATCCTTACTATAGTCATGCAAAGTCCACGGCATATACATGGATTTGCATAAATGGCCCAGCTGCTTCATTTTTTTTTTCTAAAAATTGCATTTGGAATTCATAAAAAAACCTGCATACCACAGTAATTATATGTGGTACTTAGCCGTCTGTCAAACAGAATATCAAGAGAACAGACCCACATCTTGGAATTATTGAATATATTCCCCATGGCAATATGTTCTGTAATAAAATAATATTCAGCTTCTCTATTTTTAACTAGGTGTCAGAAACAAATCCTACTTTTATTAGATTCTTTTTTAGCAAATGGCAAACACATTTTATTTCAGATATATAGAAAGCTTCATGAAAGCTTTCATAAACTTATCAGGTAGGTGCACTCATGCTAAAACAATAAGACATGGAGCAATTTCTTAATTTGAATTAGTTAAATCAGCACTGCAAGTAGAAGAATTCAAAGTAGTTTTATGTTTGGAGTCAAATTTAGATACTGTATAAATGTCACTGTAAAGATAGCTTGCAATATTTCCACATCCCTACCAGAGGTTTACCTGGATCCAGTAATAATCTATGTGTTTACTCTTCTTAACTAGTGGAAATATATCCCTGTTCTTCTCCTGCTGTAATGGTGTAGGTTTTTGGATGAGGATTATGATCTTATTCAAATAGACTCCACTGTATTAATTCTGGTCTATTCTTTTCTTGACAAATATACAGTTTTGTGTTGATAAATTTACATGCTTTAATATGATTCTATGACACACACAATCAATGGAAAAATCTCTAGTTGTAGTAACTGTATGGTACCAAAATGTCTTGGCTATCTTCTGCCCTCCTTTGCATCTACAGGAAACGTCAACAGATGCACCTACCTAGTTGCACTATGGTATCAAATATAGTTTGCAAATGCACAATGAATGCACATACAAGATTAGCTTCCTAGGTGATAATAGACAGTCAGCGAACAGCTTTGAACAGTGAAAGCCCCATATCCACACCTCTCTTGTGACTTACAGACAGATGCTCATAACCTGTCCACTAAATGATAGACACCCAGACATCTGTTGTATACCGTAATTTTCCCTCAGGTGATACATACCCAGACATACATCTGCCAGAACTAAAATACAGCTTGATGCAGCACCTAGAACTGACAGACAACAACATAATTTTTTCTCCAAGGACTGATGAATATCTACTTGCATACACCACCCCAAAACACTCACTTTTATCCAGTTTCACTTAAGACTGACCATCTTATACACACAAATTGCCCCTTCTTGTATTGATTGCCACTTAAATGCCTCCTAGACTATTAGCCATCTGCAGCTGGTACTATCAGATACTGTCTGTACCTGGACCCAGTACATAGTAAACTTGATTTAGTAAAAGCAATTATTCTATTAACTTTGGGGCATCTGCATGTATTACTGACAGCACCTCAAGCAGCAGTTCTGTTAATTTGTGTGTTGGAAATTGTTCATTCTCTAGGTGACTCTTGTTTCATTCAAAGAAAGTG
This sequence comes from Phrynoglossus myanhessei, assembly GCA_022657655.1. Taxonomy (NCBI): domain Eukaryota; kingdom Metazoa; phylum Chordata; class Amphibia; order Anura; family Dicroglossidae; genus Phrynoglossus; species Phrynoglossus myanhessei. The sequence continues at coordinate 3,851 of JAEOBE010666397.1, read as the reverse complement.
TTGTGCTTTATCATTTAGGATGTAATAAAGGAAGATTAGCTTTTAGACTTGTTACATGTGGATGTTGTGATGGCCACCACCAACTACATAGCTAATGAATGGAAATATCAGTTAACCTCTGTACAGAAGTCTTGACTCCTGATTAATATGGGTCTTTATTCATAACCATGATTATAATTCCCCAAAGTGTCTCATATTTGACTTCATTCCGTGAAATCACCAATCTCATTATTCCGAGAAACGTTGGATTCATGTGTGAACATCTTGGGATATAGGGGTGAAAGTGAGGATGTCACATCCTATTAGAATCCACCATGCTCATCAGCACTATTAACATATACCAATGCTTCCCTTTTAAGATGGCTAGAAAGCCAGCATTTACAGTAATTATCATGCTGACCTCTTCAAAATGGATTGCATACCTCAAAGATTTGTTTCCAATTTTATGTCATGAGAAGTCCATAATTTCTTACAAAACGCCAATACCTTTGGCCATAATATTTTTTGCATCCTTGTTTAGTGGGGAAAAGTTAGAATTTCTGCCAGATGGTCTCCAGGCTGTGCTCCTCACTTGGGAGATGTTCTCCAGGGAATTTACTTGTATTTATTTTTTTCAATAAAAAGGGTAAGTGTTTGTTTGAAGTTTGTCTATTTATTGTTATTGTAGGTGTCTTCCTGTACCAGTTACAACATTCTTCTTGTTTCTAATCCTGTTGTCATAGAAAGGGAGGCAAAATCCCTCCAATGGGGTGATGACTAGCAGTAAAAACCTGAGTTTTGGGGGCGTAGCCTGGCTATGGTGAAGAGCAGATGCTGACTCTCTGTGCTTCTCTTTTCATGGTGAACTACTGACTCCTATACTCTATTTCTCAGTGCACCATTTTTGGTCTCTGCACATTAGGGAGCCTCCCTGCATTCTTGGATTTCCCAGGAGGCATTTGTTAATTCTGAATCTGCTGTCTCAAGTATCTCCATCTTTTGAGGTCTCTGGCCATGTGCTTTGTTAGTTGCCTGTATGGACATCAGATTTGAGGAGGTATGGGATTCTCGACTCCCCACCGAATCAGTATCTCCAGATTTCTTACCTGTGCTTCCTCCACCTTCAGCTCTGGGGGTCCTGCTGGGATCTATGAGCAGTATGCAAGGATACCTTTCTATTGTACTAACCTAAAACTTAAAATACAAGCTTTCAAGAGTTTTTCCTTTCTTCCTCGCATATTGCTTCAGACCTAAGAAAGAGAGGAAACCCCTCAAAAGCTTTTCTTTATAGTTTAAAGCAATTTCAGCAAACACCAGGGCTATGGAAATAATGTTCTATGTTAAATAATTCACTAATGAAGACCATCACCTCCACACACTGACACTCACCACCAAACAGTCATTTAGCATTGTAACTAGCTGTTATAACATTGCTTCATGGGCTCCTGCTGTACCCTGCCTCGCCAACCACTCTCCCCCCATGTAACTCAAACACCGGGCTTAGCACTCGGCTCTGAGTATGCGTAAAGTGTTTGTTCCCCCGACTTTGCCACCCTTATAAAGTTCATGGCTCATATCTTATCTTTCTGTGCTTTTCTGTTTATTTCTTTGTACTACCTGCTAGTCTTTTGTCTGTCACCTTCTCTTGTCTTCCTCCCCACTTTTTACTTTTGGTTTCTTTCCGTATACAGTATATCTCTTAAAAAACTTGTTTTATTTGGCATAGTACCCTCTATATAAGTTTTTCAGTGGAACTCTAAGTACTAGGTCACCTTTGTTATACCTTACCAAAAACTTTTCTATCTGGCGTCCAGATGATCATATTTTCATTTGTCATTGAAGGTTTAGTAACAATAGTTATAGTTACACACTGTTTCATATATTGTACATTAACATCATCTTGCTATAAAGAAGCTTCCAATTTAAGGCTCCTATCTTACATCCATACAGACACCTACTTGAACCAATTTAAACAAGAGCCCAGTAACCTGCCAGCATGTGTTTAGAGTCGTAGGAGAAAACTGAGAGAACTGGGAACCACAGGGGGAACATGCAAACTCGGGTTGTGTCTTGGTTAGGATTTGAATCAAGGGCCCTACTGTTTTAGATAGGACTTCTAACCTCTAAAGCACTGTCATGCAGAGATCCAGCAGGGCTATGAGTGCAGAAGAAACAGCAGAGGTGCATTGGGGTTGCAACAGAGACTGCAGGTATAACTGAAATGTCAGATGAAGCAAAGTTGCAGCAGACATTGTTGATACAGGAGACATGGCAACAGGGCTCAGGAAGAGAGAAAAGGATTCAGTAGCTCAGGTGAACAATATGTACATCATATTCAGGTTGGTGATTGATCCGATATGATGAATATTGAATATTTGATCTTATTGCAATGGATCATATTGCATCGGATGGCAACGGACAAGCATGACCAAGCCCATTGCCATCAATGGGGATTTTGGTTCCCATGCAGTATGATCCATTGAAAAAAAATTGAACAGATTGCATTGTATCATATTCGCAGTGAATGGGCCCTAAGTAAAGACTCGAGTCCTGTCATCATGTGACACAGCTGTAAGACTTCAGGTAAAACCACATGGGATAGAGTAGGCATTGGCCCAGGAGTAAGCATGACAGTAGGGAGATTGTTTTTTGCTTATTTAAACCTAGTGAGGTTTAATAATTTTGGGGATGTAGATGAACATGCTTCTTTGAGTGGGAATATTGCCTAGTGAATAGGATTTATAAGATTTTAAAAATCTCTGATCTTCTGTCAAGTAAGATTCCTTTGCCAAGGTGTTAAGGGACCTGAACTGAGAAAACAACTTTTTGAAGTTGGAATATAATGTTTGTAAATGTTATTCAGTTAATTTGTAGCTGTGGGACTCCTGAGGCTAGGACTCCGATTTCTTCACTTTGCAGCTCAAACCTAAGAGCTAAGAAAATGTGAGCCTTAGTTTATTCATGAGCAGCTCAGTTAAAGCATGCAAAACTTCACAAAATTGTTACTGTATCTTCTTATTAAATTTGTCATGCTGTAGAATTAGAAAACTAAGACAAGGAAATATGTTTATTTGATAATTCCATAGTCATGACATTCACACTGATGTATATAGAGGTTTGAGCATCTTACAGAAATTAAAATATTATTGTAAACAACTTGATTTAAGATACTTTTGTACCCATCATATTCTTGACATTGTTGCTTCAACAAAAAATAACTGTTCTGCATTCTCTTATACCTCGGCCAGCCATGCTACTTTTTTTTTTTCAGATATAGTAAAAGAGTTTATATCTTTCGTTTGACTCCTACAGTAACATATTTTCAAATCCCATTTTGGGCATTTTTCTTTCTTAAATGATCTTTTGTCAAATGGTATGTACAGATATTTTCAAGCTTGAAAATTTCTGTGACACCAAGGATTTCCATTTTGCTCGAGTGTTCATATTGGTTTGTATGTACAGTATATGTTCAATTTTCTATAAGAATAAGTAAGAAATGCCAATCTTCTACCTTTAAATTATATATTACTTGTACAGTGTCATGAACATATTCTTGAATTCCAGCAAAACACCTAAATAATCAGTTTAAGTAAATATATGCTGCTTTAGCAACAAAAAGATCTGTAGTTCTGATCACCTGTTTTTGTAATTTACACTCTTCTAACATACTGTATAGCCAGAATGTGGTATATATATGTGGTGTCTCCTGGTCAACTTCTTCCTCACTCATTGCATTGAGTGATTGTGCTAATTTATTGTACAAAAAGTAGGCTTTGGGCAGAGAAGTGATGGAAAATCACATGGCTGAATCAAGAAACAAGTGCATCACCTGTTCAGCTATGCAGCATGTAGTTCTTTGACCCAAAGAACTA
>JAEOBE010657878.1:0-11228 GCA_022657655.1 Phrynoglossus myanhessei | reverse complement strand
GAGGAAACCCACGCAAGCACAGGGAGAACATTCAAACTCCTTGCAGATGGTGTCCTGACCAGAAATCGGACCAGGACCCTCAGTTCTGCAAGGCTGAAGCGCTAACCACTGAGCCACTGTGCTGCCCACTATACAATCACAAAAGGAAATGGAAAATGTGAAAAAATCAATCAATATTTTCTACTTTCTGTTATTAAAAAACAATATAATCAAAGTTCTTCATAAATTTTGGCCAAAATGTATTTTGCTACATGTCTTTGTTAAAAAAAAATCCAAATAAGTGTAAATGAATTGGATTATGTGAATGTTATATTATCTACAAACTATGGTATATTTTGGAATTCACCCAGTTTTTAAGCAGTTCTGACTTTAGGGCAGTGTTCGAACAGTGAATGGGAGCTTAATAGGGGGCTGACACTAACTTGCGTTAAGTTACGTTGATTGGAAGGGTAACTGACCAATACTAGTGCTATCAGACTTTGATAAGGGCAACAATATAGTGACATATAAGAGGTATCTAGACCAGGACAATGACGTTCCAAGTCACACCATGTCTCATGGCCACTGTGGCCTACCAATTCTCAGACAAGACTCATACCTCTCTCAAAGCTTTGGAATAACTCTGACCAGTGCCCCAGTGGATCAGTGCCCCACTGGATGAATCTGTGAAATCACTTCTGTCAAAAGATGAGCTTACTGCAATTTTCTTCTGACTGGTGCACCTCCCCAAGGGTAGGTAACCCATCTGGTGCCAGGTAGGGGATCATGAAAGTTGTTTAGATTCTCATGCCACAGCAATGAATGAACTAAGAAAGCAACCACTTACCTGATGTACTATCACAAAATGGAAGATAATTTTTGAGTTTGCGACCTACCTGAGACAAAATCCAATTCCCCCTTGACTGATATGCACATATTCAATGCCATTTTTGGTAAAACAGTTACAACTCCCCTGTTGTTTGACAGAGTCCACAAAGCACATAGTTCACAGGACTTGCTTATTGAGACCCCTATGATATGCAGATTGCATCACTTAGTTAACCAAGAAGCCATACTATTTATTCAAACTCGTGTAACAACTTTTACAGATTTTGATTTCACCAAAATCCACATTTCCCAGACCTTGCACAAAAGACTTTGGCCTGTTGATGCGTACCAATAGCAGTTTTCTGCTTGGTGGGCATAAAATATGGAAGTCAATTTCCAAATTGCCTCATAGCCCAGAAAACTGGTAAAATGGCTGTTCTGGAAGTTTTGTAATATCATGGAAATTCCACCACCAGCACTTCCAGATAACAGGAAACTATTCCTGCCCTTCATTCAATCACCGATCAGGTGTGGCAGGTGGTCACCCCATTACCTTTGAAAATGGCTGAATATGCAACTATGAATGCACTGGTGTCTTTTGCGACAATGGTGAGACCAATTAAGTAGTTTGCTTACCTTTTTCTTTTAACCTATGCTATAAACTGCATTGTCCCCCAGATGTGAAGTTAGAGGCCTTTAAATCAGACATTACTATTCTTGCAGGTAATTTAAACCTCCTAATAGAACCATCTCTATGTTTCTCTTCAGAACACTCATCCATAGCTTATAGATACCTAAGTTTTTTACCCACTTCAGTACTGGCATATTTTACCCCCTTCATTAGCAGGCCACGTTTCAGTTTTCAGTGCTGTGGAAGTTTAGCTGACAGCTCCTCCATCATACAACACCATAACTACATTTTTTATATATTTTTTTTTTAAGGACAGATAGAGCTTTATTTTAGTGATAAGCCAGGGACAATACACCAGAAAGTCACACAGCATCCCTCATTCATTATGCCAATGTCCATAACAGTCACATCCTATTTAGTACCAGCTTTTTGATAGGGTGGACTGGAACCTAGCCACCTTCAATATCTTGGCATGGTCCCTAAGATAGTAATTTGAATAAGCTGATTCTGCGCTACCCCTTCAGCTCAAATGAAAGTTAATGGCCTATTATCTCTGTGCTTCAACTTTTTTAAAGCCTTAAGGAAGGGGTGCTTCCTTTCACCCTTACTTTTTGCCATTTCCCATTACTTATCTCTGTCTGAAATAACTCAGACATAAATGGTATAAATGTAGGTAGTTAGGAGCATAAGCTGATGACATATACCAATTAAATTATTTTCTTCCTACAGCATCCTCCGATCTCTATCCCAGTCCTGCTTTTAGAACTATAAGCCTTTGGTAAAATTTCTAATTTTAAGATTAAATTTAAATAAATCAGAGATTCTAAATATAGATATCCCATGTGAAGGTTGAAAACATCAAATCCTCACTGCTATTTTCTTTTCAGATCTCAAAAATGACATACCTGGACATCTACCTAACCCTCCTACCCCCAACAACTGAGCTATACTCACAGTGTAGAGGTGTGCAGACCTCCAAGGAGAAACTGGTGGTCTGCACACATCTACATAGTGGGTCATGAATCCCTTGTGTGATGTATTGACAAACTGATGATTTTCCCTTAGCCACTGTCTTAAAGTGGAAGAATATCGCCATATGACGTACTGCAAAAATGTTGCTGCAATATGTTTCCTTGAGGATTCCCTGCAGCCCCACCACTCAAATTTCAAACGTTTTTACAACATGTGGTAAAGCATAGTTATCTCCTAAAAGTAGCGAGATCTAAGGATCTTGATCTAAGGAATGAATAGGTTAATCGGTTAAACTATAGATATATGATGTGCCTATTCTTATAGATGGCCAGATCTACTGGAATACTTATGTATGATACCAATCACATGGTGCCCCCTTTTTTGAGTTTGGAGGAATTTAATGCACTCACTACAATGAAATAATACGGCGATTATCCTTTATGTACATTTGTGTACATAGATTTTAGGATTTTCTATGTAATAATTTTTTTTTTCCAATACTAATGTTGTAACATGAGTATCATATAAATTCCCGTTAATTTTATTTTTGTTTGTTGAATCATTTGAGATGTGGAATACATAATGTAATATGCAACATGTAAGGGCTATATATACACATCTCTTTGATGTTTCTGGTTTCCAAGAAACTATGCTACCTTCTCATCCTAGACCAGAGTGGTTGGGCCTCTACAGTTAATAAGGATGTATGCCTGCAATATAGGCAACTGAGCCATTAACGGTTGTCCAACCGTATGCTTAGTGTGTAAATAAAAAAAACAGTGGGGCAAAGTAGAACTCTTTTTTTTTTCTAGCTTGTCAGCTTTTTGCCATCTGTGTCCATTCGGGAAATTTTCCTTCATATCATGTCTTATAACCTCAAGAGAAAATTAGGGGAAGTGCCACCAAAGTAAGGAAAATCCCTAGTGGCTAGCAGGGTCATCAGAACTAATGTCGCACTAGGGTTCCCATCTGTTCCTAATTGCTACCCAAAATTTGAGATTTACTTTTAGCGATAATGGTCACCAGGACATATCGAGAGGGTGAAGCAGGAACACATATAGCAATAAAAAACAGATATGGTTATAATCCTAATTTTATGTAAAACCAATAAAAAATGGTTTCAGTTTCACTTTAATTGATTGAAGTGCATAGGAAGACTTTTTTTGATGTTCTAAACCTTGCTCTATTCTCTGGAACCAGTAATTTACTACAACATTAAAACATCAACCGGTGGTTACATGATAACTAAATCAGTCAGTAACTTTGTATACTAAGCAACTATATATTTTGTGTCCTACATGGTCTGATTGTTTAACTTGATTTCAGGAATCTTTCTCCTTTAGGATTAACCATAGCATTGTTTAACTAATCTAATGAGGACCAATGATTCATTCAACTTTGCTGGATTTCATAGTATTTTGGTGTTTTTAAGCAACTTAAATATGTTCCTATAGGTATTTTCCAGTATGACAGATACAGCTGTCTCTGCTTTTGTGTCTAGTAAAGTGTTACCATTTCAGATAGTTGAATAGTTTAAAAATAAAAGGTATTATAAATTGCCAGGCAACGTTAACTGTCATGGTAGTAACAGTGATTTTTAAGGTGTTTGACCTTTCTTTATTTCCCAGGGCACACAAATGCAGGGTTACATAGGTGTAATGGTATTTGAGGCCAACCTACAGTGACAGATTGAAGTGCAGCTTGCTACTGACATTTCTATCCCATTACTAATCAGTGCTTCAGGAGAAGAAAATCTTCCCTGATTTTCATCATTATTCACTGCTAAAATGACTCTTGCCTATTTTTCTTTGTATTTATTTATCAATGTATTATGTTGCATCTTGCTAATGTTAATTTGTTTTAAGGTAAGACCTAATTACACTCAAATTTTCTTATTATTGTTCCAAGGTATCCAGAGCCTTTCAGTGCCTATTTTTTACCAGGCAGTGACTTGGAATTTTCTGTGTTTCCACAATCTGGAGAATTAATGCCAATTGGAACTACCGGGACTCTAATTACTGTTGGGTTTAAGCCTGCAATGTACAGTAGGAAACACAAAGCTACTTTAGTAGTTCAGGTAAGCTACATTAGACACCCATGGAAACTTACTCTTTAAATTTTTAATGTTAATATAAATAGTAGCTGCATGTGAAAGATATGAAAATCAGACATTATGTTACTTGCTGATCAAAATATCTAAAACAAGAGCTGCTTTTCTTTCCATCCCAAGTACTCAAATGAATCAAGTTAGTCAATTTTATTTTTTGAATTTTTGCAAGTGTTGTATAGGGGAGTTTTACTACAAGCCAATGCAAATCTGGGGACCATCCTCTTAGGATGGTTCACATCATATCCATGTGTTTCTTTGCATAGACCTGTGCAATTAAGGCATGGTACCAAGCAACATATCTATTGTGGTACCATGTGTTGCAGTGCAGTGAATTTCATTCCAGCCAGAGGTGCATTTGGGTGCAATTTAAATGAATAGCAATACAATGCACCTCCTGCACTGTTAATGTATGGTAGGTGTGTTGTACAGTACCGAGAGTTAATTGCACAGTACTGCACAATTTATGCACAGACATGGTGGGAATGGACCATTCTAAATAAGTTTTGACATCACACTGTAACATAATTAGTAGACCCCATACCAATCTCTATAGCACAAAAATGAAGGAACATAATATGGAATTATATGGAATATAATATAATAAATGTTAAAGGAATAAATCCAAAACTCCAAAATACCCAGTTCAAGGCTCATTCACACTATGTCCGAAACTGATCTGCACCATTTCTGTACTTGTAGTGCAGTGCTTTTTTGATCAGTTTTGATGTGTTCCAGTGCGGTTTTTGTTTTAATTTCTCTCAAGCCTGATTGGCCTTTCAGGTGCTTTCTGGTGTAGTCCAGTGCAGTTTCATGCTTTTTTGATGCAATCCTGTGCTCTCCAGATAAAATGTAATGGCCAGTATATATTTTTCTCAGCACTGGAACAGACTGGATCACACTGCATTAGTGTGAATAGATTGCAGAAAGCTCATAGACATACATTGTGATGTTTTTATGATGCAGAAAAAAACATACTGCACTAGAACTGATTTGGATATAGAGTGAATGAGCCTTTAATCAAGAATCCAAAACTTCTACACTGAATAGACATCCCATCCACACTGATATATAATGTTGCATTCCAAGAATTTTTCTGTAATTATTACAGTTAACCCAACACAGTTTAGCATCAGTTGCTAGTGTTAATCGGTAAAAGTCCAGGATGGTTATTGCATGACTTGGAGAAACTCTGCAGTTTGAACTTGTGCAGTCATAGCACTGTTTGTGTAGATTATGATAGTCTGCGACTAACACAAGTATGAAGCTGATTCAGTCACTCTTCATGCAGTTTTTACCAAACTGTGTCACATGTTAACAAACCATTTCAGCTATAAAGTTGCCTCTCCTTCACTGCCAGTTATTCTGAAGCTGTTGGATATCTGTGTAATTCCATGGGTTAAACCCCATCATGTGTACATACAATTTAAGATTAGCCATCTTTTGAGTATTTGACAAGTTCTTCTGCACCTTTATTCTTCTCTTTTTTATGATATATATTTGAAGGAAAGAGAGATTTTGATGTAGGCTTCACGAACATAAAGGTCAGCACTATGGGGGGGGGGACTCAACTACTGTTAAGTCCCCAGAACATTTTCTTTACCTCATATGTTGGCAATCTCTGTCAGCAGAATAGAGAGTGATATGAATCTCCTCAGCAGAAGCAAAAGCAACAAAGAAACTTGCAGTGGTTCCCTTTTTTGCTTTGTTTAAATTGTGATGCTTCACTTTATGTCCTTGCCTAAGATAATCACCCTCATAATGTGTCTCAGTAACCACAACCTATCCAAAAGAGAATGGTGGTAATCCTCCCTAATGCAGACAAAATATACATTAAAAACTTAACAGGGGATATAATACTTTTGTACCCTATCCAGAACAAAAAATAGTTTTGGCAAGAGTTTAGATAAGCCTCCTTTCAGATGCCTGGCCTTAAAGGTTGTAATGAACAGAATTGTTCAATACATATAATTGCTTAGCTAAGCTTTTGCTTTGCCCTCTATTGCATATAAATGATTCTACTGCCCTAGGTCATGTCTGCTGCTCAGCCCAGTGTGTGTACATAGTGTAAGTGGCATCTAAAGGAAGGAGGGCAACCAGTTCAGCTTTAATTTTCAACAATCACTGTAACAAGGTCATGGACAGAACAATACTGAGCTATTCTGAGCATGAGAAGAGCTCAATATTGCACAGAGAACTTCCAATATGTTGGAAAATCTCTGTATGACCTTTCTCCAACTGTTCACTTGTATGTAGAGAACAAATCTTTGAGGTGAATGGACCTCTCATATACATTAGTCGAGTCAGCTATACATTCTTCATGGATCTTAGTAATTCGGCAATGCCTATTTGTAGATGTATGAGATTTCTACAAAGGTTCAATAATTTACAGATTTAGTCATGCATGTTGTCAAATCCTAAAACAGGACAACGGAGTCGTTAACATTAAATTATGAGAAAGTCACCATGTGTTTTCACATTATTAGTCATGTTTTCTTGACCTTCACTGCCAAGGCATGTCATTCTCTTAGAAATTGCTTTCATCTTGAATACATGGGCACGAAATGTGAAGTTTGTGAAGTACCCATTGCGCATCTAGTGACTATTCCTAAATTCAACCCGGTGGAAAACAACAGAGAATACAGGGTTTATGCTCTGCCCACACTGCAATCCACATTCATTATAAAAAGCATCACAATCAAATACATCCCTACACTTCTCTATGTACAACCTTGACCTGAAGTAAAAGCTTCTAAATTCGTAACACATATACTAAGTGTTTTCTTTAGATGCATGCGTACATCTAAGGACCTTGACCTTGTATGACCTTGTGATTGTTGCAACAACAATTCAGCTAAACTCCACCTCATCTTGCGCTAAATATAAAGTATGATAAAGAAAATCTCGGCACTAAGATGGCAGTGTAAGTTTATCACAAGGCTCAAGTAATACGTAAATAGATTCCTTGGTGATCCACTGTCTGCTAACAACATTTATCAGAAATGCCAACACTTAAATGCTTTTCTTTTCAGCAGCACCACCACTTAGTGAACTGCATTCCGATAAAGAACTGGAGCGCTGCTTATTAACATTCTGAGGTTATGATTGTGGCTATGTGTAAGAAATTTGTATATAACTATTAGACAGATATATGTATGTGGTGAATTTCTCAAGATCAATTTGAGGAACATAATAGCAAAATAGAAAGTCAAAATGAATATCAGAAGGAAGGCATGTGAGTCAATAAAAATGATCCTGTAAAGAAACTGTATTAATATTTCGTAGCTGTAACTGACTCTTTTCTAACACTCATTTACAGTATTTAGTTTTAGGTCAGAGAAAGAAAAGTACTGAAATTAGACATAGACAAAAAATGGCAGCTGCTATACATCTTACATAGCATACTGTACGGTTAGACAGAAATATTTGGAAACAACATGCCTTCAAAGGAGTTTTGAATGCTAGTAAAACAGGTGATCATAACACTGGGTTCACACCAGGGTGGAATGCCTAACAAAATGCCTACACATCAGCTGAACAACCAAACCCCATTTGAATTTGGATGGTTCACACCATAGGCGTTTCTGTCAGGCATTCGAACACCATCACTGAAGTTCTCTCAGACCCAAGGAGAACCATCCCGCCTATGCAACAACACGCTCAGAGGAGCACAACTTGCATATGTGACACTCCGCCAACTCACCGTCAGGAGCTGTCTGGGGATCGCACTGCTATACATGCTACAAGAGTGTGTATTGCAGTGTGAACCCAATCTTAGGCTGAAAAAAATAAAAATCCACCAAAGAGACAGAAGGAAATGTAGGAGTGACTGGAGAGTTCCAGCTGCTGCTAAGTAAGGCTCATATTAGTGTGTTGGGTTACAGAATTGTTGCGTTAACCTTTGAGCACTGGTAAACAAATATACCACCTTGGATCATACTATTTCTGCCCTTGTTTTTCTTACAGTGTATAATTGTGGTACAACAGAATTGTTGATCTTATTGTTGACTGACCATATTAAGGGAAAAATGTGTCTTTAAGGCCCCATTCACACCACAGTGTCACTTTTTCTTTGCAGTTTTTCATTTGCGGTTGCGTTTTTTTGTGCAAATTGCGATTTGCAAAAAAACGCACGCTTTCGCCCGATTCAGCATAAAGGGTCTTCTCTGATCACCATTCAGGAAAGACCCTTTGCACTGAAAAAAATGCAAAAAAGCTGCGTTTTTCTACAAATCAGCCGACGTGTTTGCGACTCTGCGGTTTGAACATTACCATTGCCTAACATTGGCAATGGTACTGCGGAATTTGCAACTTTTTTTGCATGCTAAAAACGCTTTGAATTTTGCATTGTTGGGAATGGGGCCTAACAGAGTTATATTTATGGCTTATGTAGAATGTGATATTGAATACGTATATGTGTTTTAATTTAAAGTATACTGTAAAAATTGAGGAAGATTATGCTGGCATAGCCCATAGTTGTTAAGGAATGGCCAGGAAATGTGCAAGAAACAGAAAATGATTATACAATTGCTAGATATTAAGATGTATTTGTAGAGTAGATTATACTGTGATACGCTATATTTTTGATCTATATGATGAACAAAAAATGATATATGCTTGTGTTTCTTCTATTTTCTTTTTGGGTGTGCATGTGGGAAGTAGGGCATTTAAATGCAGCAGAAAGCTTAGAAATCTCCTTTTGTACCATACTGTTTTCCTAGCATACTATTTTTCAAGTAAGTGTTAATGACAGTGTGGTTACTTAAACATGTTTTTCTATCCAAAACTAAAAGTCTTGGTCATTACAGGTCATTGAATTGCCAGAGATATCTAAAGGCTGCATTCGGAGTATATAAAAAAACCAAACAAAAAAAATAAACATTATTCATGCTGTCAATAGCTATTGCATCTCTAGGACTGTGGAATAGACATATATTTGCATTTTATTTATGGAAATACAAGCTGTAACTGAGAGAGACATCGAACAACACATTTGCAAAAGAATTTTGTTTCATCATTTTTAGCGTGTACTGTCAACATAAAAACCGAGCAGCCTTGTCTGTTGAAGAAACTATTTCATAATCTTCTTTATCAAAAGGAGGATAGTCTTACACATACCATATCTCCTGACTGAAGTAAAAGTTTTGCTCTTGATCATTTCCACAGAAAGCAGCTCATACATTTCTGACAGCAGCTTAACATAACTAATTTGTCTTTAATATAAATTTACATTTACCTACATTTTTTTTATTTTTCCTTTTTCACATCTTGCTATCTATATTGTCTCATTGTAAAACTGTGAGTACTTTAAGAACAGTTTTGAAAATATGGTGTATGATTTGTTTGAAAACCTTTTCTCATCTATTGTCATCTTTATTTACATATACAGTATATGATACCAAACTTCACGTCTCCCCTGTGATCATGTTCCTATACATACACAGATATGCATATTGGGCCACCTAATGTCGTCTTTCGTGGTGGCACACCAATATACAAGAGATTTGATCATGGCCAAATCTGGCCATATCTGCGTGCATTGCAATAATCAGAGTACTACGTCCTCAGCAAGAAGGAAACCATAGAAAGCCACATATGTTTGTTATCACACACATAAATTGTCCATGCTACAAAATCTCTGTGATTGAGCCATCGTTGTTTTATTTTATCAGCACCATAGGGAGCAACTTATTTCTAACACATGGGCTTCCTTGCACAGTGTGGAGGTTTTAGAGAGAAGCATCATGTTATGAATGGTGGGTGAGGAGATGCTAGAAAGATTGAAAGATCACCTACCAAGAGTCATACTTTGTTAAATAGAAGCTTTTTACTGATGTTAAATGGTAGACAGAGAAGGGTCAAGATAAGCATATATAAAAATGGAGGTATGTAATTTGAGGTGTGTGGCTAAAAGGTATCATAATTTGTATCAGTGTGTGTCTGCTTTGTGCATTGACATGAGTTTGATTCACATTTTCAATGTGCTTGAAAATTTTTAGTCCATAGGATTAACAGCCATTAAGCGTTTTTGGTATTAAAACCAAAAAACTTTGCGCTTGGATAAATTATGATTATGATTATTAGTGATAACAAATGCCAAATTATTAAAAAAAAAAGTGTATAAAAGATGTATAAAGAATCTAGTGAGTTACACCAGCTGCTGTAAAACCAAAAAGGTAAAAATCTGTAAATAAATAAACTGTGCTAGTATTGATAAACTATACCTATTTGCCACAATACAATAGTGTCCATATAGTATAAACAATCAATAGATAATTAGTGATTGGATCAAGAAATCAGTAATAAATACATTTAATAAATAAAAGTTTAATGTTTTGTGACTTCTACTATATCTTCTTTCTGGCGTGATTACAATACACATATGTGGAGTTTGTGCCCTTCACCAATAATGCACTCACCAGATAGGTGTGACCCAGTAAACTGTGGTCAAAAACTGCTCAATCGTATATAAATCCCCAGTTGATGATGATCCATAGGTTCTATAACGTGCAAATCCCCAGTAAATTGTATTTCAACAAGATAGGACCCCTTTCTTTGTTAGAATGATGCTTATTCCATGTAGGCTCAAGTGGAGTAGAATCATAAAAAACAAAGAATGTCCATAGTCTAAAATCATTTTTTAATGAATTAAAAAAATATAGCACTTACAGTTAAAATCACCACAACAGGAACACATGAAAGGTCAATGCA
>JAEOBE010655984.1:0-11011 GCA_022657655.1 Phrynoglossus myanhessei | reverse complement strand
CCAGGTTTACATACATAGGCAGATCTTTCTACCTAATGCTCTTTTGAAAAGAGAAAAAAATGTTACTCACAGCCACCATCTGTGGCTGTTTGCCAGTTTTCTATGTCCCATTGTGTGAAACCACTTTCATTTACATGTTTTTGCCTTCAGAGGGAACCTGGCTAAATGTATAATAAATATATGCGGTTGACAAGTAGTTAAAGCGTTCATGTGGTTTGCCAGCCTAGGGTGAAGCAACACATTAATAGCTGCACTCGGCAACTATACTCAATCGGCTGTCTATACCTATCTTCCTTTAGCTCCCCCTCTGCTCAGCCCAGTCCTGACTAATTAGAAAAATACCATGTACTTCCACTGTTTGACTTAATCTTGTATGACAGTGCTGGTGTTTGGCATCACAGTTACCCTGGGCTGTCATGTGGTGATCTCAACTAGAAATTGCCACATGGGGCTTACACAAGGCCAACTCTTTTGAATGCAGAAGTGGTGGTGGCGTGAAGGAGGAGGATATGTGATGCTGGCAGCACGGTCTTTAAAATGAGCTTGTTGCTCTGTAATGGTTCAGTTAAAATGTGAGCCCAGTTAAACACAGAAGAAACGGAATGGGCACTGACCAAGTCTGTGATACAATCTAACATGGAGTAGCATTGTATTGTTACTAAATTCGGATATGGCAGAGCATTCATCTGCAGGAAACCCCTTGCAGCTCACCTTGTTCTTCTCCAAATCCATTAAAAAAACATCTAGGAAATATTTAGAGTATAGTTTTACATATACATGCATATAGTTCCTTAATATTTCCATTGACATTAATAATGCATGTGTTAAATGTTCATGTTGATGTCCCGCTGTATTATGTCACAACAGGATAACAATTTATTTTTGCTAATGATCTGTTGTACATGTGCATAATGACGATTAAAAGAGAATTATGGGCAAAGCATTTTCATGCGTCAGTTGTCTTTTGGGTATCTTTACTAATGTACTCATGTGACGCATAACTCAGTATATAGCGGGCTCCTGCCTGCTATATGGTGACAGCGCAGAATTGTCAGGATCCACCCTCCCTGTTCCCTGATTGACAGCTGGATCTGCTTCTCTACAGTCAGAACCAGCTATGCCCACCCTGGTTGGAGAAGCAGGGATGAGGAGGGAAGATGCGGGTAATCGCCAATCTGCAGGGAGCAGATCTTGGAGTGAGCGATCAGCTGTTTGTGATTGTTCAGCTATCGATCTATAGAATTGATGTGTGACAGCTCTATGCTCTATTCTTCTACTATGGAGAAGAGTATATTTAATTTTATACATGTTTCTCCTTTAAATATTTATTAAAACTATGGCCGTTTTTTCTTTTTCAGACATTCATCTTGACTGATTTGTTGTACAACATCTTCTCCTGTATGTTCTTGTCATTTCACCAGTATAAGTATGACATTTTTCTCTTTGTTCTCTCCAGGTCACCATTGTGGTTTTGGGGAACAAGTGCGATCTTCAGGAACAGAGACGGGTTGACCATGATGCAGCCCAGCAATGGGCCAAGAGTGAGAAGGTGAAACTCTGGGAGGTTTCAGTGAGCGAGAGGCGCACCCTGATCGAACCGTTTGTGTTCTTAGCTAGCAAAATGACACAGCCCCAGAATAAGTCTGCCTTTCCACTGAGCCGGCGGAACAAGGGCAGCGGCTCTCTGGACAGCTAGAGCAGTGCGACGTCCACTACATGATGTTACCTTGATTGGTGAGCATAATATCACTGCATGCAGCTCTCACAATTTCAGGCTTTTGCCCACTCTACTGTATGGCTCACCAAGGGTTCAACCCACACAGCACCCATCCAGGCAACTGCTTCTAGGACAGTGTGATCATACATGGTGCTTTTCTTATGTAATTTACACACATTGATGTTCTATATCGAGGGAGTGCATACTACTGCCCAGTAGCTTAAGAAGCTGTTGGCGCAAGTTCCAGAGCCCAGTCAGTTACAAATGTCAGCTTCCGAACACTAAAAGGAAGGCTATCCCTTTTTATACCTCCTTAATATTAACAAAAGACTTCTTTTATAGTTAGGATTGTGCAAGTCCTATTTGTTTTATAGACATTCTTTTAAACTGAGTTTAACATTTGTGTAAATAGAATGCTTGAATAGAAAGTGTAAAAATGAACTAATAAGACAATTGAAAAGGCATAATTAATATCTTCCGAAGACTTCAGCTGTCTAAGGCTAGGTATAGACGAATGATCGAAAAAACCAAATGAGTAGTTGAATCGGATTTTTAAAAAAATGTTGTTTTATTTTTTTACACCATTTTTCGGATTGTTCGATATTTTTGTTTCTAATAGTGAATGTTGTTTTTCAACAACAATGGCATATGCTATTTCGCAGTCGAACAGCCGACAAAGAAAAACCTTTATCATCTCAAACGTTCCTACAAACGTTCGTATATTCGAACAATCACGTTAAATTCATTGGTCGAAATCTGATGCATCTATACCAAGCTTAAGGCTGGTCATACACTAATCAGCGGGGCTGAATAAGAGAAAAAAAAACTCACTCAAATGCCACATCTGCGCTAAACAGCTCGACTGGGGGAATCTTTCCCCACCATGCTATGGTTTTCTAATAGTAACAACGGGTGTGCCGCTGTCAGTACCCTAACATTAACTGCAGCCGATTGTCTGCAGCAACTGTTCGGCAGAGAATTTTAGTATATCCTCCTAAAACTAAAAGGGGTTTTGACAACAGTGGGGTGCCACACGCTGGTCAAATCTTGGCCGAGTTATCTTTAAGTTATTTACAAATTTTCCCGGCAGTGCCATCTGCAAGTGAAATTTGGTACTGAAGCACAGACATAAAGGTAACTAAAAAATTCCACTGTGCATAAACAATCATATTATTAATGAAATGGACGTAGTGGGAGGAGACTTCTCCATTCTATTACAATGAATGCAATCGATGGAAAGGTTTAAAGCTCTTTTAGCTTTACTTGATCTGAGCCTGACATGCTTCACCACTGCTGCACTTTAATATTTGCATGACACATGACCTTTATTTAAAATATGATGATAATGTCAGCAATTACTTAAAATATTAAAAGGACAGAAGGAAGGAAGGAACAGTCTGGTTGAACTTGCAATCTTATTGTATATCTTTATGTATGAAAATAAGTTGTACCTCCCAAGGTCAAAATTTGGACTAAAGGACTAAATCAAGCAATTTTTCTCAAGATTTGAATAACCTGGTTGTTCTATAATGTCAGCTTGTACACCGTAGAGGCCTAATCGTCAATGTTTTATCACTTGCGCTTCTTCAGGAAGAGCTGGAGGTAGCTCGTAAGTTAGTCATACATGCCACTGACAGTGTACCCGGCATACAGGAAGGGTAAGCTGAAAAACCAAAGATGTGCAACCAATTTGCAGCCCTTCTGGGACTGTGGCAAGGAAGATAGGAGGAATACAAGGGGGGGGGCATCACGAGATCCTAACCTGGGGCCCCACTAAGGATAAGGACAAAGGGTATAGATTTCAATACCGCACCACGATACAAACTTTCACACCTTGCTGCAATTTAGGGAGTTCTATTAAGCTCTTCATTGATGTCCCACATGTGCCTGCATGCTCAGTAGTTCCAGATGTTGCTGCACCATGACAATTGAGCAACTGGGATTAAAGCTGGAATAGACGTGTCAAATTCGATGCATCTTTTCAAATAACGTAACGTTCGTATGAACGTTCAATATCATATTCAATAATTTTCAAACAATAAAGGTTTAATGTGCTGCACATTGAACTTTTATTGACCATCCGACGGTCAAATAGTGTTCGTCGCTATCATTCGATAACGGTATTCACCGTAATAGATACATTTTTGGATCATTTGAAAATTAAGGAATGATCCGGAAATGAATTTTGGAAAATCTGCAAAAAAAAATTGGTTCTTTGACCAATCCAATCGAAACATTTGTTCATACGAACTAATGTTTTCAGTCGAAAAGACGATTGAATCGTCTATACCCAGCTTTACTCTGTTCTTGCCCTGGTGATAGTGAAGTGAAGGGTGCTCTCCAAAAGCATCACAGAGATCAAAATGCCTTGCCGGGAATGACGGTAAATATGATATGGCTCCCAATAGCAGTAAAAATCTGACAGCAGTTATAATCCTTGCACACTCTAGCCAAAACTAGGAGGACAAGAAAAAGATTTAGCTGAACGTGCATTATTTTCTTTTGACCCTAAAACTCAAGTGTCAGGCTCAGATAATATAAATCTAAATAACTGAGCTTTTATGAATTTCTCCTAGGTTGGCCTGTATATTTATAATATTTAAGACAAGCTCAGTTGTGACTACTTCCACTTTAAAGAGAACATGCCACCAAACAAGACACTATTCTCAGAGCTTGCAGCTTTATTCTCTGAATGAAAGCTACAATTTGTTGATGTATGAACAGACCAATAGGGTGTGTGTATTTTGTCTATTTTTGAAGCAACAAGGTCAAATTAAAACCTAGTAGAGCAGTGGAGACTGTACCTTTAAAGCAGGCCATGAAAACGGCAAGACCTCCACTTTACCTTTTATATTACAGTCACTGACAAGTAGGAATTTCTATATACAAACTAACCCAGATATTGTAGCAGAAAATTCCCATTTTGTGTACCTAGACACATACCAATACTACTACATATAATTGAATTCCAGGAGCATCTGCTCACATGATTGCCAACATTCCAGTCTATAGATTATTGTAGAAAATATGATTCCTTTCACTAATTCCACAAATTATGTAATAGCTGTTACTACACTGATAGATAGGAAATGAAATGTCAATTTCTCATGTCATTATTGATGAACCTTTTCTAGGTTCCCAGGAGCACACAAGCTAATGTACAATCCACCGTTTTAGATCTGTCACAATCCAGCATTGCTTTAGGACTCTCGTGAGCCCAGGATAAGCATCTGACAAGTAACTTTACTTTAACCCAACCCAACACAAAAAATGCCATTAAATATAGAGATAATACAGAAGAAGAAGCCTTGTCAATTTTCCCCAAGACGTCTTCCAGGACGGCCGTTGAGATATAGGCTCCTCCCAACCTGCAACAGGAAACGCATCATCCACCGTTAACTTTAAAAGGGCAGGGCCTAGCGATCTCCCTCAGTTCTAATGTGTTTCCTTCCAAGCAACAGATGTCACATCTTAGCTGCTGCGGCAGTTTTATTATTTTATCGGCAAGGACAAACCATCATCTAGGTGCGAGAGGAATCAGACGGGATATGCCTACGGCGCAGTGTTACAGAAAGGACCTCTGGATTACTGGACTATTCACCCCCATCTTGGTCCAACTCCATCTCCAGGTGGAGATGGAGCTGAACCCCGCAGACTGGCATGGCTTTTAGCTCAGAGGAACTTTGCAGAAGGGAAGTCGACGTGAGACAGCTCTGTTTTCAGTTAATCCTCCCGCCTCCCCTCCCGTGCATTACTCACCTGTTTTGATTTTGTGTGGGAATGAGGATTGGCTGGCCTGAGGGAGGCTGAGTTTCCCGGCGCTTGGTGAGGCATCGATGACGCAACTTCCGGTGACATCACCGGAAGTCGCATGCTTTCCACAGTACTGGAATCGGGAGGTTCTCTGCACTCCAGCGACCAGAAGTGATTTCACCTGGAAGGGTGGATGGTGCCCTGGACACATTTTTTATTTTAGAAAGCCAGTGATTGTGCAAACCTCTCAGGACGTGCTGAGAGCTCTGCAGGGATGGACCGGAGCACCAGCCTTCGCCACGAGGATGCAGGAGCAGGACCAGGTGGACGCTCAGGCCAGCTGCTCTAAGGTAAGTGGGCAGAGGTCGCCTTTTTTCTCTACCAGCCCTGTATGTTAGTTCGCAGAGGTGGTCGGGCTAGACATTACTGATAGGGGGGGCTTGGTTGTCCGTTTCCTTGTGTTTTTACAGGCCAGGGAGAAAACGAAACATATCGAAAACTCCCAGTCCAAAGAAAGACCCAAGATTCTCCAGAGTCACTTCAATTAAAAGAGAAGCAGAATAATGGGCAGGAACAGGGTCAACCCAAACGTTCCAGGAGATGTGTGGTATGTGGGGGAAAACTGAGGGTGGATTACACCCGACAGACCTGTGAACACTGTTTAGATTATACCCAGAAGAGGGATGCAGGAGCAGTGTTCAGAGGCTTTATGGATGCAATGAGGGAGCAGATGGTCTCTACATTTCAAGCCTTTCGTTCCATGATGCACGAGAACTAGGCCGGGGCACACACTCACAAGGAGAGCGGGGGGGGAAGGAAGGGCCTTCCTGTTCTTATGGATTTTCCTCACATAAGTGACCTATAGGACAGGAGATAGAGGTAGGCACCTCGGAGCAGTCTTCTAGCCAGATTCTGAAGTGGACAAAGTCAAAGAATACAGGAACCCTAGAACTAAATTTTTATTCCCGGTGAAGGAAATGGGTGACCTTCTTTCAGCCCTTTACGATACCTTGGGCATAAAAGAGGATCAGGAGCTATCGCTTCATGATCAATTGTACCAGGGACTACAGGTGGCTTAGGCTAAATCTTTTCCGGTACATCCAGACGCTCAAGGATGCTATCCTGTCGGAGTGGAAGGATCTGGAAAAGGTTTTCTTCCCAACCTCCTCCAGGAAAGGTCCTTCATGGCCGCAATAGACCTGAGAGATGCATATCTCCATGTCCCAGAGGGGCACTTCTACAAACAATTCCTCAGGTTCGTGGTATAAAGGGGGGAAAGGGTAGTGCATCTTCAGTTGAGGGCGATGCCTTTCAGGCTATCCTCAGCTCCAAGGCTATTCACCAAGATTATGGCCAAGGCCCTGAGGCCTCTTTATCTGCAAGGTCTAGAGGTCGCCCCATATCTGGACGACCTTCTGTTGTCAGCTCAGTGAAGAGATTCTTCGAGAAAGATGATAGGGGCGGTATGCAATCATCTGGGAGATCTGGGTTGGCTGCTGAATGGTCAAAAATCCCAGCTCTCACCTTCTCAGCAGATTCTGTATTTGGGTCTCCACATAGACTCTGTGACAGGGAAATTTTTTCTCCTGTCAGACAAGGTGGAGAAGTTACTCCAAGCGGAGGATTTGTTGATCAAATCAGATTCCTGTCGGGGTAGAAGGGTGCTGGGACTGATGGCTTCCGCAATCCCGACCATGAATTGGGCACAGCTGCATATGAGACTTCTTCAGGCTTTCTGGCTGTCGGCCTGGGACGGGAAGGACCTGTCCTTGGACGAGCCTCTGTCCGTCCTGGATCAGGCGAAATCAATCCTTCACTGCTGGTTGACTCAGGAAAATCTGTCGATAGGCAGACTGTGGAGACAACCTTCTTCAGCCTTGAGGCTTGTGACAGACGCAAGTGCGTGGGGCTGGGGAGCACATTTGACAAGTTTCCGATGGGGTATCCCTTGGCAAAAGAGGTTGTAAAATGCAAGAGAACTATAGGCGGTATTTTACAGTCTCCAATCTTTCAAGGAGAGAGAGAGAGGAAAGCATGGCATGGTCATGTCGGACAACATGGCTATGATCGCCTATGTGAACAGGCAGGGGGATACAAAATCCTCTCTCCTCTAACAGATAGCCGTTCCTTTGTTGCTGTTGGCAGAGAAGTATCTTCTGCCTCTGCGAGCTAGGCACATGGAAGGGAGATCCAATGTATTGGCGGACTACCTGAGCAGGTCTGAGCTCAGTTGGCTGGAATAGTCTCTGAACAAGCAAGTGTTCAGGGATATATGCGACCTTGGCCAGAGGTGGATCTTTTTGCCTCGTGTCAGAATCACCAGGAAGACAAGTTTTTTTTCCCTTCGATCAGGAGATGAGGGCATCGGGGTGGACACATTTGCTTCCCACTGGGGAGGGGGTCTTGTGTATGCATTCCCACCCCCCGGCGCCTTCTGAACAGGATACTTTCAAACATCGTCCAAGACAGGGCATCGGTTATCCTCATAGCACCCTTTTGGCCGAACCAGGTGTGGTTTCCGGTTCTAAAGAAGATTTTGGTATGCCCAGCGATTCAACTCCCGCTGAGGGTAGATCTACTTCTCCAGCGGCCCTTGTGCCATCCTTCCTGCCACAACCTTGGCCTTTCAGCTTCTTTTTCAAATGTTTGCTTAAATATGTGGAAATGATTGATTCTTGAAAAAATCTGATCGCATCTTCATTAATTTTGAGAGAAACAAGAAAGAAATGGCTGCCTCCCATAGGACGGTAGCACACTAGATTACTAAAGCCATTTCGCTTGCTTAGACCAGCTCAGGAAGGCCGGTCCCAGAGGGGTTAGTGGCCCACTCCACGAAGGTGTTGGTTGCATCATGGGCGGAAAGAGGGGGTGCATCACCTCAACAGATCTGTAGGGCTGCCACTTGGTCCTCTTTTCATACGTTTGTCAAGCATTACCGAGTTGACCTCCTGGCAGGACAAGATCTTTCCTTTGTGCGGAAGGTGTTATCCGCTGTGGTCCCTCCCTGAGTAGGTATTACTATACTAGTCTCAACGGCCGTCCTGGAAGACGTCTTGTGGAAACTAGGTTAGTTAGCTGGTAACGGTTTTCCCAGTAGTCTTCCAGGACAGCGTGAGTTCCCACCAGATAGTACTGGTCAATTGGAATTGGGATGTTCAAGGTATTTATGATACTACATTATAACTGAAGGAGATAGCTAGGCCCACCCCTTTTAAAGTTAACGGTGGATGATGTGTTTCCTGTTGCAGGTTGGGAGGAGCTTATATCTCAATGGCCGCCCTGGAAGACTGCTGGGAAAGACGTTACCAGTTAACTAACCTAGTTTTTTATCGCTGTCTCTCGTACAGTAGGATCAATGATTTCATTCATACCTTTAAGGTCCAGTAGGTTTTTAAGGTGTAACTGACTTTCATGTAACACCTTTCATGCATGGAGCACCAGCAGCAACTATTAAGATCGCCCACACAGTACATTAACAGACAAATGTTAATTTGAAAAATCTTGTCAGAAGATTTGATAATGCCATGAAATGTTGTAGTTAAATGTTTTTTCTTCATGTAATTCAATACAGTATTACACCATTATGATGTTAGTACTCATTGAGCCCTTTATTGTAAAGGAAGGTTAATCTGAATGGCATTCCAGCATCTATAAACACCCAGGTACAGGTAGAGAAATTTGACGTTTCTTACTATAGTGTTGCAATTATGTCAAAACTGAGTAGGTGCACACCAGAAAATAAAATCTGGGTTCTCATGATGCAGCACTAGTTTTTCCACCTGTGTAAGCAGGGGGATTGAAAATTAGTTCAACGAAAATGGGTAATTTGGGATTTTGGTGGTCTGACTTATTAATTGGCTTCTTTCCTGCAGTTATTATTAGTAATGTGGAATAAAATAGCTCTTCAGGATCCACACTTCCCACAACCAACTTTAATACACTTCCAGCACTGCATAACCTAGGCAGTCTAGCAGACCACAGCAAGAACATATGAAGATAAGTCCTATGCAGACAAAGTTATATCAAAGCAAGGGAAGGCACCTTGTGCCCAGATACTCAAAAAGCATTTGTTCTTCCTTGTTGTCACCACACAATGTCTCATGGCGGAGCAACATTCTCTGCCTTTTATAAGGTTTGCAAAACTTTGGGAGAGACTGTCCGCTGGGTCCCCTATAAATAACAATCACAGCAGTGGCCTAATTGCCTCTGAATAGTCCAGTTTCTTAGAGACCCACGACAGCAAACTGTTTTTTGCATTGGTTTCCACAAACCTAAGAGAGCATCCTAGGGAAAATGTAGACCCTTTCCATGATCATGTTAGTGCTTATCTCACAATATGAATGTCTGAACATGGTTGGTATGTGACCTGAATGGAAAGGATAAGCAGAGCCTCCAGTCTGTGCACACAACTACACTGGCTATACTGGTAACCACAACTGATTAATTGAAACCAAAGCCGTTTTTATTGCTTTGTGTCCCCATTAAGGAGATTCACCCTCTCTATTTGTATTCTATTTACATTGAAAGTGAAAGAAAATTCCAAATTTGGGGTTTTCATCAGAACAGGAATAGATGGGAAATCTTCCAGTGGGGTCACCATTTCTGGTGAACCTGCTGAACAACTGGGATTTCCCTCACTTTGAAGAGAGGAAGTAAAAGGAAATTTCAGTTAGATATAGGGGATGTCCTCTCTAATGGGATGAGAAGTGGTATCAACGTCCTAATTAGCAGATTTCAGAAGTAAAAGGAATTCTCCTTAATGGGACAAAGATGGTTAAAAAAAAGCTATCAAAGCTTATAATCCTTCTTTACTCTGTCCAAAACTAAAAAATGGCTTCAGAATGACTTAATCTTCATATATTTGCTTGCTTTGCAATGAATATTATGTACATATTGTTATGTTTTCTGTCTGTATGTATGTCTTTTGTTTCCCATCTTTATTAACTGATGTATAAATGTTATTGGACTTTATAAAGTAGCCATTCCACACATTTGTGTTTTGTGTTCTTTTTTCCGGACTGATTTTGAAAAGGAAGAAAGAAAACCCTTCTAGACTATTAAACCAGTCAATTGATTTGTTTAGCATCGAGGCAGATGAAGTAGATTCCATAACCAGTGTGTATGAAAGTAAAGTCCAGTCTAAGGGTTCATTCACACTGCCGCAGTTTCAAAATCATGGCAATTACGATTGCATGCGATTTCCCAGCGATGGCAGGGCGAACAGTCTCCCCATTGTAAACACTTCCATGATACTCCCTATGGCCTGATTCGCCATGATTATCGTGGAAAAATGCTGCAAGACACTGCGACTGGCAACCACGATTGTCGAAATGGTATCATCATCGTGTACACTGCTGCAGCCAGCTCACAATAATGGTTCCTGCACATGTACAAATCCCACTATTTACACGTGGAACTACCATATATACTCGGGTATAAGTCTACCCGAGCATAAGTCGACCCCCCCCCATTTTCCCGGACAAATCTGGGAAAAACTATTGACCCGCGTATAAGCCGAATACGCAGGTCAATAGTTTTAAA
>JAEOBE010652011.1:0-10097 GCA_022657655.1 Phrynoglossus myanhessei | reverse complement strand
CCTTGAAGAGTTCACATACACGCGCCTGCGCATGCGTGATGCTGGAGACCGGGTAAGACCAGACCGGGTAAGACCCTGACAGTTGGGCTCACTCTAGCCTATATAAACTCACCTCAATCTGAAAATAATTTCCAGAACATTGTTTGTATTGCTAACCTCTTTCAGAAGGGTAGAGTCTGTGCTCCTGATACCAGAATTTCTCTTTTTCTGTTAGGGGCCAATCCTAGTGTTTTGGTTTCTCTTACTTTGGCTGTGGACTCTTGTCTATTTTTAAGCAAGTCTGGAGTTGTTACATTTAACTATGAAACTGCTATGTGTGCCTTTGTGCACAAATTTTATAGGGGTCCATTTGTTAATATCCTTAGGTTGTGTGGTCCTGTATTACCTACAGAGCTGATAAATTGATGTCAGATGCTCACATAAATGATTACTTATCCAGGTGTAAACTAAAATTAATAAAACAGATAATTGTAGTACCTACACAAATGATCGCCTATTGGACAAATGTTGTGAACAGAGCAAAACCTAACACCGATATCGTATTTAACTAGTGAGAGCAAGATCTATCCCACTAGAATAAATGATGATTAGCCAAAGTCTATAATTTAGTGTTTTGTGCAGTGGACCAGCAAAGTCTCAGTAATGCCATTTTTTTTGTGGATTGCTCTGGTAGAAGTTAGTTAGATGATTCACCACTCATGCAAGTGACTTCATTAGTTCAAATGAGTGCAACTAACTTGTACCAGCAATTGTGCCCATATGGGTATCTGAGTCACTTTAACCCAGTGATCACTCTGTCATAAAATGTGTTTAGCCTGATGAATCAACATTTGTCTCGAGTGTATTAAAATCAACTATGCATATTATGTAACTATGCCCCAGTTTGAGGCCCTGTTTCTTGCTTTTTGCAAATCAGTTGTCCCATCTGTCCAAAATATGAATCTGATGTTCTTCAAAAGAATGTTCCTGGAGTAGGACTGCTGATTCCTAACACATAGAATTTGGCCATTTTTATTGTACTGCACCAAACTGCATATACCAGGTTCTTTGGTTTGCGTTTGAGTCTTTTGAATGTAGAGGGTTCTTTCTCAGTTTGTTGCTGCCATGGCAACTGAACTATTCTCCAGAAACCATACACCTCTCCTGTAAATAAGAGCAAGTTTCACTGTATCATTGAAATAATTTCCAATAAAAACCCATGCCTGAGATAAAATTAAAGCAAATGTGACTTCATAATAGATGATATATGGCATCATCTTCATCCGCCTGCAGAATTAGGCATTCTCTGAAAATCTGGGGCACTTCAGATATGAATTTTCTTTCTCTGTCCAAAAGTCATTGCATTTTCAAGCAATGGGAACAAATTCAGAGGCTGTGTAATTCATTTTGAGGGCGCTTAAGACAAAACGTTGTGCTTTGGTCTAATTCGATAAAGAAGCTACAATGTCCGGAATGCAGAGACAACCCAGAACAGTAGAGAAATATATAATCAACTCAAGTGGTATAGACAGCAAGCAAGGGAGCATTTTGATTGCAAAAGTAATTTCTAGGAAAAGAACAAGATGTAGCAATATGGATACGCAGCAAAACACAGATCACACCTGCATTATTATACATAGTGGAAATAGGAAAGAGTGAAAAATGATAGTGCAGGATCTTAATTGTGTTTTATGCTATTCAGTTTCTTACTTTTCCTTCTTCTAGCTGAACATAAAATGTATAATCCTGCATACGTTTATTGGTTTACTAAATTCAATCAAATGGAGTTGAATGCATTTTCGCTATTTTCATGCATTTATTTGCATAAAAAAAAATTATGTTTCCAAATCAAACATTTTTTTATATGATAATTGGTAAAGCAAAATAGCTTTCAAATAAGCTAAAGACATAAAATATATATGTGACTCCATCTTAGAATAACAACTCAACAAATCATGTTGATTTTCCAGTTAAATTTTTTAAACCTCTTTTTCTCATTGATACAAACACATCTTAGTTAACAGACACTGTTACCTTGCCCATTCAGGGCAAAATAATAGTATCTCTTGATAGTTTACGTCCCCCGCAAGGTATATTCTACCAGTCACACTCCCCTGCCTTCCTCCTAGATGCAGGACTTCATCTTGGGTATGGTCTGCTGTCAGATGGTGTCAAAGTATACCCAGGTGAATAACATTACTGCTTGCAACCCCCCACATACATGAAAGTATGGTCATTACCCACTCAGTACCTGCATACAAGCACATGGGGGGGGGCTCCTATATTTTCCCATACCTGATGGCCCTGTTCTGTCAAAGCAATCGAGTGTGAGATAAGACAGATCTGGGAGACAGTGAAGCAGTGCAGACCAAGAAGTTCTTTGTATACCTTGCTGGGGGGTGGGGGGGGGTGAGCTATCAGGAGGTATGATCACTTTAAGCAAATTAGCACAGAGACATTGTCCCTTTATGTACAAAGGTGGTAACCTCATACCACATTAAAATGTGGAAACATTGCAAGTTAATTCAATGAAATTGTGCCAATCTAAGTAGGCTTCCCTTTAACTACATAGTATATTCCTTGAAAAATACCTAAAGCCCATCTCTTCATAACCATTACCCTTTATACCCTTATCCAAAATGACTAACAGTCTTTTTCACAAAGTCAAGACCATTCAGTATGCTGGTGCTTTCACTGGTCATGGACACAAGAGTATACATATTTTAAAACCTTGCACCTAAATCCTGAACTTTGCTTTGTCTACAAAGGTAATTAGTACCTTCATTTATACAAATCCCTAGCTTAGAGAAACATTGATTAAGGAAGATTTAGATGTTTGTGAGTTCTTTATTTATTACAGGTATTTATATAGCGCTGACAATTAATGCAGCACTTTACATAGTTGCACAGTCACATTGGTCTCTGCTCTCAAGGAGCTTACATTCTAAGGTCCCTATCTCACATACATACATAGAGGGACAATTTTAGACAAAAGACAATTAACCTACCAGCATGTCTTTGGAGTTTGGGAGTAAACCAGACTACTTGGAGGAAACCCAAGCAAGCATGGTGAAAACATGCAAACTCCTTACAGATGGTGTTCTGACTGGGATTTGAGCCGGGGACCCTCGGTGCTGCAAGGCTGAGACGCTAACTACCAGGCCACGGTGCTGCCCATTAAATGGTCTAGTAATTCATATAGGAGATGCTCACTGCATATTTGAGGATTACTTTAATTTTTGCCAGCATGTTTCTCATAGTTCAAACAGTTAACTTCTGTTTTTGAAATAACGTTTGTTATGGCATTTCATATACCAGAAAAGAAAAGCTAATATCAAGGTGTTTAACAAATAGCTTTTTTTAAGTAAATGTAAAACCTAACAATGAACTTCTGTTATTTGCTCCCTTTGGTTTGGTCCATATATATTATTGGAAGTGTTTTATTAGATCTGTTCAGAAGGAGGAGTTATGGAGATGAGGAGGGAAAGAGTAGATAAGAAGAGGTGTCTATGTCTTCTGTAATTCATCAGAAATGAAGCAGGCATGGATGACACCACATGCTAAAGAATTCAGAGCAGTGTTGTGAAGTCAACCAACAATGTAGAAGCATACTATACTTCTGACACATCAACAATTATTTATCTTTACTTGCAGCGTGTTAAAGGGATACAAGATGAAGAAATGTGAAAGTATTCCATAGATGTACTATTACCTTATTTTACTTGATGCATTAATATTTAGTGTAGAGGAATTTATTTTGAATTAGGTATCAGAACATGGATTTCCAAAACACTAGTTGTTATTAGAGGGTCAGATATGGTGGAGATAAACAAGTTATTCTTTTTTGCGATTTATCAGGGTGAGATTTTGCAACTGAATTGCACTTCTCCTGCAGCCATTATGAGGAACCTGCACTGTCAATGCCAGATCTGAAAATTACTCTGTATTATAATGAATTTGAAGGTGCTTAGACAATGATCACCTTTGATGGACCACCATATACAGGTTTTCAAAGCAAGGAAAAAAAGCTGGTAATGTAATCTTCAAAATAAAATCCAGTGAGCAGGAGACGCCAAAGCTAGAAATGATTCTTCTGTTAAAGTCTAAGTATGATATTTTGCATAATAGTGTTATTACAGAATAGTTTTAGTGGATAAATGATGCTAGAGAAAAAAAATCTTGACTTGCACATAATATGCAGCTTGCACTTGCAATATGAAAAAATAACGAAACCAAAACTTGTTTAAACGTAAGCAGTTTAGATCAAACAATAGGACTGTTTGAAATAGGGGAAGTCTTTAATGTGTAACTTTCAAGAATAAATTGCTTAAGATTGCTTAGTAAGTGGATCTAAATCAGTGCACTGTCCTATAATGCTTTGCTTAGCACAAAATTGAAAATGTATATTACTTTTTCACAACACAACAGTACATAATGAGGTTTTATATGTCTCTAGCATTCCATAGACAGATTTACACCTTCTCATTAAACTCAACTTGAGAGCTTGACCTGCATTCCTGACATTAATGTTCATAAATCTTGTAATGTAATACAGGGCATCCTTCCTGGTAAACAAGACATTGGGATTCAGAGCATGAGCATCATATTAAATCAAAACTAGCTTCCATTTTCCTTTTTTTTTATAGTAACAAGCACCAGGGATGTTGCAGAGCTTTTAATATTTACCTGTCATTCTTATACTAACCTTGAAATTAATGACCTGTTATAATCTGGATAATACCTTAGGGTGTTCTGCTTAAGAATAAAAAAGGGCCTCTAATAGCGCTATTATACTTAAGGCCTAGGTAGAAAATTATTAACTTTTTAAATATAATTATTTGTGCAATAGTGGAGGTTAGTACAAGAAATTCATGAATACAGGTTATAAAACAACAGTCTATGTTTTGATTCACACCCAGTATTTAATAATCATAAAAGGTTTGTCTTGATCCACTTTCATATGATGGCTCTCAAATGCAAGAAACAAACACATTTCCAGAAGCTCAACACTGTTACATAGTCAGATCGACAGACAAACAAACAGATAAGCAAACTCATCAAGTACAACCAAAGAGAAAAATAAAATCAAAGGCCTTGAACAACACATTGCATGTGAAATTTGCTCCAGACAATTTTCAAACTGTTGAAAACCTATAAAAACTATGTTGTAGGAACCACACATGGATGGCATACATGGATAAAGAGCTACAAGCAATGTTCCTCATTTGAGCACTTTTGGGGATTTACCATGTAAAGTGTTTCACACTGGGCTTTCATTATACATCTGCAGGTCCACCACACATTGCTCACCCTTCCAAAACCATCAGTGAGAGTATTCCTAATTATCTAGTGCTTTAAAAGGACCCACAGATGTAAGATGATTATAACCTTACCTAGCTGAAAATAATAAAATTAGGAAATGAGCGTTCATCTATGGGCTTCCCATGACCTTCTCTCCCGGATGGTGTTACAGATGATCACTGGTTTTATCCCATGATAAAGTCAGAAAGAAGGTGTGTGCACATTGTATTGCTGTTTTATATGTTTGGGTAAGTTTATTCCATCATAGATCACTAGCACAGATATATAGCGGTTAAAATAAGTATTGAACACTTCCGCATTTTTTTCAGTAAATATATTTCTTAATGTGCTATTGACTTGACATTTTCACCACACATCGGTAACAACCCATGCAATACATACATACAAGGAAACTAAAACAAATATATTCAGAAATTAAGATATATGTAATAAAATGGAATGACACAGGGAAAAAGTATAGAACACACTAACTGAAATGTATTTAATACTTCGTACATAATCCTTTGTTGATCATGACAGCTTCAAGATGCCTCCTGTATGAAGACATGTATGAAGGGTATTTGACCCATTCTTTCACACAAACTTCAAATCTTGAAGGTTTTGTAGGCTTCTTCTATGAACTGTGAACTTTAGTTCTTTAAATAGATTTTCTGTTGGATTCAAGTGAGAAGATTGGCTGGGCCATTCTAGCAGCTTTATTTTCATTCTTTGAAACCAACTAAGAGTTTCCTTGGCTTTGTGTTTGGGATCATTATCTTCCTGAAATGTCCATCCTCATTTCATCTTCATCATCCTGGTAGATGGCAGCAGATTTTAATCAAGAATGTCCTGATACATTTTTCCTTTCATCCTTTTTTCATTCATATGAAGTTTGCTAGTACAGTATGCTGAAAGACAGCCCCACACCATGATATTGCCATCTCCAAGCATCACTATTGGTATGGCATTTTTGGAGTGATGTGCAGTGCCATTTGACCTCCAAACATGGTGTGTATTATGGCATCCAAAGAGTAAAATTTTTGTCTCATCTGGCCAGACTATATTTTCCCAGTATTTCACAGGCTTGTTTAAATGTTGTGTAGCAAACTTTAAACAAACTTCAACATGCTTTTTCTTCAGCAATGGAGTTTTGCATTAATTGTTTTCATTGAATCAATTGTACCTATTAATTCCAGATTTTTCTGAAGCTCTCCACAAGTGGTCTTTTGAACTTGGACAACTCTTCTGATAATTCTTTTCACACCTCTATTCAGGAATCTTGCAAGGAGCACTGGTTCATGGCCGGTATATGGTGAAATGATGTTCTTTCTACTCAGGATTTTGGCCTCAACAGTTCTCACTGGAACATTCAGAACTTTAGAAATCCTTCTGTAACCAATGCCATAAGAATGTTTTGCAACAATAAGGTTACAAAGGTCTTAAGCTCTTTGATTTTACCCATAATGAGATGTTTCGTTTGTGACACCCTGATAATGAGATACCTTTTTATAGGCCATCAGTTGAGACTGAACCAGTTGATTTTTATTTACACCAATAAGGGGCAGGATTGCTTTCTAGATACTGATAGATTTCAGCTGGTGTCTTGGTTTTCCATGCTTTTTTGCAACTCTCTTTCTTCATGTGTTTAATACTTTTTTCCTGTGTCATTCCATTTTATTACACATAACTTTATATATTTTAGTAACTACCACCCCAGCCATAGTTAAACCGATATGCATTTTCTGTAAGTAAACCAATAATAAAAGGAATGGCCAGTACTGCTCTATTTATATCAGAAAGCTAATAATGCTTGAAAACCATGTCATGTCTCTATCAAGTGTGTGTGTAAATGTCAGCTTGAAAAATATTACTTTTTTTTAAATTAAATGATTTGTTTTTGTTTTTTGGGGTTTTTTGAAGTCAAGGGACAAATGAAGACACATTTGTGAAAAGACTCCAGTAAAAGAGAAGAAGTAAATAAAAAAAAAACCACTAAATATTAGTATGCAATATTTTATATGTACCATAATAAAGAAAAAATATGTATGGACATTGTGGTTTTAAGTCCTGACCATTAAAAGAAAGAAAGAATGATAAAAGAGATTACACATAAATCAAGACTGAATTAAAGGCAGAAGTAAATATGCATGTGTACTTTTTTTTTTAAAACCCTTTGGATCAGAAGTTATTCTTCCACACTATGGAGCATACAAATACGTTATGAATGTGACTTTCACCAGACATTGGTAGTGCATGATCACAGTCATTACAAGCATATGAATCTGGAAAATTCACCTGCCGTAAATATTTGGTATATGTCAGATTCATTGCTTTAGAACGTGCCCCTATATAGAGAGAGAATTTTATTAGCTATTTTCTAGCCTTCACTTTTGATATAAAAAAATAAGGTTATTAATATTGTATGTGTATAAAGAGCAAATGCTTCTTATTTTCAGCATCAACGTGCACACCAGGATCCCGCAGCCCTGAAATTCAGCTTCTATGAGGTCATTAGAGCTGACAGCCAGTCATCTGTAGAACTGCGGTCACTCCAGAAGAAGTGCCTAATGCCAGGGTGGTATTCTACACATATAGAAAGCTGGCTTCAGCATTTTCCACCTGCTCAGGTACTATTTAATAGTTATCTAATCCTTTATGGTGTATTACATATAACGCTCTATAACATTACACTAAAATACAGATAATGAATCTTTTTGACTATGATTAAAAGGTTCAGTGTCAACCCATATCACTCATGTAACTTAAATGCTGATAGAAATCAAAACTGGCTGCTTTTTCAGCAAAACTTTGCCTTTTGGCAAATTCCATTGGAGTAAATAGGAAAAGTTAAATGTTTTCGTTCAATGTGTTTTTTGTAAAGGATTTTAAATTAGTCTTGAGATTTTCTTGTGTATTGAGTGTTATTTTCCACTGTTTCTTGTATGCTGTTGTTTTTGAGGCTTTTATATTGCAGGAAAACAGTTAAGTATATTGTCATTTGATGATTTTTTTCATGTTACAATAAAATATACCAAAAATTATAATGAAAGTTGATCCTTCCAGTGAGGCTCTCCTTGGACTGCAAGGATTAATTGCTGCTTTTTTGTCTTATCCCGTATTCCCTTAGGCTACCACTGAGCTGTAGAAGTCGTTTTCCCCTCCCCCTCACCCCCGCCATCACCACCACCACTTCTTTCTGCTGGTTTTCCATTATAATGTACAATTCAGGACAAGTAGTATTACATTGTAAGTGAGGTAGCACAGGGCCTGCCCACGACCCAGAGCATTAAAGAACTCTAAGAGCACTGGAAAGAGAGCAAGATGTACAGTATATTTAGTAAAATATATTTTTACAGTCCCCCTCGAAAAAACAACAAACATTTAACTCATTTAGTCCTATTGTGTAACCTATACAGTGCAGTCCTGTTGTGTAAAAAAACTCAAGAAACAACAAAATACACATGGAAAAAAATGGAAAAACATAAGGAAAGGAAAATACTTTATGAGTGGGTATAAATCCCATTTAATCAAATATGTGAAAGTTGTCTGAGGACACTTTCACACAAAGTGAAAGGTGAAACTCACACTAACAAAGTCAACTTATTACTGGAGGAGTCCTGATGGTAAAAAGCTTCTACAAGCCTGTTACATGCCAAAGGCTTCTCAGAAAGCCATGAGTATTATGGCTTTTTGTACAGTACAAAATTATAGTAAAGTGGCAGGTACATCCAAAAACATGTAAATAACATATGTAACAAATAATCTATGTCAGATGGGGATCAGTGTTTTTTTATTAGCTGCCTGCTTAGTGTTGGTAGTTTCAAATTGTGAGGTTTTTTTCTAATTCAACCTTTCCATATCGCATGGGGATACAAGGGCAATTTTCATAACATTTTAAATTCAGCATTTTCTCTGAAAAATCCAATTAACCTATATTTTAAGCTGCCATGTAAGTATAAGATTCTAGTGATGATTCTGTATTCAATGATGTTTTTTTCCCAGTGGCATTTAATACATTTTTTTTTAAAGTTCCCTGTCTGGCCTGCTCATTCCATAGCCTCAGTACTTTCAAAATCCCTAAGTAAATAATGAAATCAGGGCTTCTCGCTGACTTTCCTGAATCTCATGCCTATTGCTGGTCAGTGTCTCAAAGTAATGAAGCCAGAGATAGGCAACTCATTTTCTCAAGGAGAGGTTAGCAATAGCATTTTTCCATACCTTTAAATAAAACCCTGTAGTTGTTAGTAGTTTTGTTGTGGCATGCTTGTCCTTGGATGAAATCCCTACAGTTAAGCATATTGGTAGGGAGACACCATGATAATATGACTGGCCAAAGCAGGAAAATATGTGTACCACAATAACAATTTAACCCTTTAATATTATTACTGTTTATTTACTAATTTTTTGAAGGTGTACCTTCAATAAGAACTACACTAACCAAATCTTCTTAGCCCTCCTAAATTTTTGTACTCTAAAAACCCCATCGCAGTTATGTGGCCCATTTCGTTATCTCTCTTTGCTAAAATATTCCTCATTGCTGCCAACATAGATTAACAAGGAGCTGCACTGCAAGGGACTCCATTCTTAGGATGCAGGTCTTTGGGCTCCCAGCACAAGAAAGGCCCGTGGTCACAATTTTTGCCCGGAAAGAAATCAAAACAATAAACTCCCCCGTTTTACTTATATACTACTATTGATTAGTTTAGTTATATTTAATTCTACGCCTGTAATATAAGTTTATAGTTGATCACTTTGTGTCAGGGGTGGGCAAATTCAGCCCTCCAGCTGTGGTGAAACTACAAATCCCAGCATGCTTC
>JAEOBE010647123.1:0-12579 GCA_022657655.1 Phrynoglossus myanhessei | reverse complement strand
TCAGAAACCTGCAATGCCTCATGGGAGTTGTAGTTTCACCACAGCTGGAGAGCCGCACTTAGGCCACCCCTGCTCTAGTACATAGAAGATTCAGCATTGCACTGTGCTGTACAATGTTGTATCTTCTATAGATGCCTCTGTTCTGAAACTGACAGAACCGAAGTATGTGACAGCACAGAGGAGGGAACGCTGTGTATGCATACATGGGGGGCAGGGCCATCAAAAGGTGCTGCATAGATCTACCTCTTCTTCCTACTGCAGATCTATGCCCCACCCCCCACCAGCCCCGCCCCTCCCCCATTCAGCCGCAAATGTCATTTTTGCAGAAAGTGACATTTTTGGCCGAATACATTCGGTTGGCCGAATTACAGTACATCCCTAGTATAGACGCATCAATTTTTGACTGAATTCGGTAGAAATCAATGCGTCTTTTCGAATATTGGAACGTTCGTAAAAACGTTCGAAACGATATTCAAAACTTTTCGACCAATAAAGGTTTGTTGTGCTGCACAACAAACCTTTGTTGACTATTATTATCGAATGATCCGAAAAAGAAATCTGGAAAATCCGATCAATGTGTTAGTTCGTACAAACAAACAATATTGATTGTTCAATCGAACAGACGATTGGTGCGCCTATACCCAGCTTTACCATAGCTGGAGCATATGAAATTGTAAATGATGCCCAAAGCAACTGATAACACCAAGAAGCTGATTTACTGACACTGATGCCAGAGAAGAGTCAGACATGAGGTACAATTGAATTGCTGAAAGATTCTTTATTACAAATACATTCCCATGAACAAGTATGCTCACATCACCTATGTTGGGAGAAGGCAGTGCATGCTATAATGTCTGCCTAACCTCAAATAATAATACTGAATGCATAAACAGTCGGTCCCTATTTCCTTTGAAATCCGCTACGGAGGGAATGTTGGAAGAGGTTTCGTTGTATAGGCATGTGGGCCAATAGCAGAAATCAAACCAATTGGGCGGCAATCATCTCTTGTGTTTTGAAGCAATTTAACACAATTGTGTACAATGAAAAAGGTTAATGAATAGCAGACTTGTCACTTAAATATCTGATCGAGGAATATACATAGGATTTAGATATAAGGTAAGCATTTTCAAACACTCTTAATTGTGTTTGCTAGAAAAGCAAATTACATGTGGCTTACTTGAATAAAGAGGTTAACTCCTGTACCAGACTGAAAAACATCACTTTACTAATCCGTCTAAGCAAAGCTTGGACTCATTTGCACGGGTATTGCAAAACCTATAAATAAACACAAGGCAGCAAAAGCAGGATTCACCGAGGCAGACCTACTATCTCTGTTAGTCTCATGTCTACACGTATACTTTGCCTGGGTTTCAGGATGCATCACAATTTTCTAAAGCCAAATGGTTTTTCAAATGACAAATATCAGTGATCATCCATACATATTATTGCATTAAGGGAGCCGTATGAAAAATAAAAAATAAAAACCCTTTCAATTCCCCCATCCCATTAATGAGTGGATTGCTCTATTTTAACCAATGGGAGCCTTTATGGGAGATCTTAAATTTGAAGATTTTAATACGGAAGGAAGATAAAAGTGTTGGGCAGAACATTAAAACTGTGCCATCTAGCTGCATTTTCAAAAGATTTACTGCTGTCTGTATATACTTATCCCTATCCTTGCCTGTCCTTGTGACAAGGGATTTGAAGGACAGAAAATAACTAAAAATCTCTACATTTAGGACAAAAGCAGCAACAAAAACACCTTTTAAAAGTCTGTTACCCTGTTATTCACATTATTGACAGCAAAAAAAAATGCATTACCTGTTTTGGGCTTTTAAGATAGCTGAATGGGCAAAGTCACAACGTTTGCTGATAGCCCCTCCCCCAGAAAGTAATACTAAACCATCAACGCTCCTTTGTCTTCTTCCCACTTTTTTGGAACCCCGACTTCCTTACTGTAGGAAAGTGGGGCTCCTGAGTAACAGGGTTTGCTAATAGCCCCTCCCCCAGGAAGTAATACTAAACCATCCATGCTCCTTTGTCTTCTTCCCACTTTTTCGGAACCCTGACTTCCTTGCTGTAGGAAAGTGGGGCTCCTGAGTAACAGGGCTTGCTAATAGCCCCTCCCCCAGGACGCAATACTAAACCATCCATGCTCCTTTGTCTTCTTCCCACTTTTTTGGAACCCCCGACTTCCTTGCTGTAGGAAAGTGGGGCTCCTGAGTGACAGCGTTTGCTAATAGCCCCTCCCCCAGGATGTAATACTAAACCATCCATACTCCTTTGTCTTCTTACCACTTTTTTGGAACCTCGACTTCCTTGCTGTAGGAAAGTGGGGCTCCTGAGTATTTGGAAGCATGTGACCTCCCCGGTGTCACAGTGCTGGAGCCCAAATCAGCCAATCATCAGGCCTGAAGACTGCCACCTGAGATGAAGCAGTAAAGTCATCCACTTGGGTTATGAGCTTAGCTAGGGTGCATTTCTGCAGCAGCAAAGCAGCAGGGGTGTGTGGTTGGGGGAATATGCCTTCCTGGTGATGAGGGAATGAGGACTATTAGCAGACACTGTCACTTTGTCCTCAATGGACATACAGGTTTACTAGGGTAGTACAGCACATAATAGCCCCTAAACTTCACAAATCTTTACTTACCAGAATAGGAATCTTTTGCAAGAGTTATCTTTGAAATACTTTGCAATAAATAAGTTAAGACACAGTAGCTTATAAAATGGAGCCTTCCAACGTTCTGTGAATTTAAATGTGTTCAATAGGTCATCCCTGATTTGTATAACTTAAACAAACCGCATAATCTAGCTACATAGATGACTTATAAACAATTTGCACTTCAGGACATCTATGGTATACATCAGTACAATTAGATTCATGATGTAAGATTTAAACTGACAGGTGTTTCTAATGCCTCATCTGTAGATGCTATTTGAATCAGCCATAAACTCAGTGGAAATTTGATATATCTGCCAAAGTTAACATTTTCTGTGCAATGTGGGACGACTCAGCAAGTTTGAAACACCTGCCAAATTTAAAGGACTTTTTCCTGGAAAGCTACATTGCTTTAGCAGATTTGATTATTTCTACATTTTTCACATATGGGATTGCATTAAAATCTATCAGTTTTAAAACTTCATAAAGAAAGATGCTGAAAAGCATTGAAGGCAGGTTCAACCCTAAACAACTGCCATTTTATGGTACGATTAGTCTAAGTATTGGACTAAATTTCCAATGCAAAGGTCACCTAAAAGTAATATTTCAGCTGTAGTAGAGTTCAGGGGCATGAGACACCTTCATATGCCTCCTAGGGACTTTAATGGGGGGTTCCTTACTACTGCCTACTGCTGGTATAGTCTCTCTTTATTTGGACTTTTGGGCTGGGGGAGCTCTCACTCCTCTTCATGTACTCTTAATAGTATATAAACTAATTACATTTTTACCAGTAAGATTAGGGCACTTTGGTAATATATACAGAAGTGCAGACCTAAAAACAAAAGAGCAGAGACATCCCTATTACAAAAAAAATTTGGTGGTTTACTTCTCAAACATTCTTACTCCTGAGATTAGTTATCTGGGGAGTTTTTACAGAAGTTGTTATAGTAATCATTCTAACGATCTTACCCTTTCGTCTGTGAATATGGATGAGCGTTTGAGTGCCGAATCGTTCAGATTCCGAATGGAATCCGAACCATCCGACACCCGAGCCTCCTACAGCTTACTGTTCGGGCCGGTCTGAATTCCTACTGTGCCCTAACGGCGCTCTGTCGGAATGACAGTTAAGTATTGTGTAAAGTATTTC
Organism: Phrynoglossus myanhessei; assembly: GCA_022657655.1. Taxonomy (NCBI): domain Eukaryota; kingdom Metazoa; phylum Chordata; class Amphibia; order Anura; family Dicroglossidae; genus Phrynoglossus; species Phrynoglossus myanhessei. The sequence goes on along the minus strand of JAEOBE010647123.1, from coordinate 8,773 downwards.
ATTTCGCATAAAGCTTAGAAAAAAAAAAACCCACACCGGATCATGGTGCAGCTGCACCAGAAATAGAAGGTGCATCACAACACAACTGACAGCTAAAGGCAGCTATAAATATCTGTTGGTATTCTCCAACTGAGCCTTTTTGTGATGTTCAATTATTTTGTTCAAGAATCTTAATGTCGTAGCAAGAAAATGTATAAAATATACAAAAACCTTATTCTGCTTAGCTTTCTACCTCTTAAGCATACACACTTGTTGGATTCTTCTACCTTTTTCAATCCTTTTTTTACAAATGATGATGACTATAAAAGCTAAATTAATCTGGAGTCCATAAGACAGGAAAAAATAACAGACAGAAAAGCAGTTTATGCCTTTTATACTTCTTGGAGTCTTTGTGCATGACAGCTTACCTGATGTGAATAGGCAGCCTTTGGTTTAAAAGACACAAGTGTTCTGCCTTTCTGGTATGTAGCAGTTCTCGTACTAATAACCCTCTTCAAAGTGTACTGATCTGTTCCAGTATTTTCTGCTATCCAGTGAACTGAATATGCTCATACATCTAGCTGCAAAATCTGAGCAGTTTTTGCTTTTTCCTAAATCTGCAGTAATATAAATAATAGTAAAACTGACCGCTGATGCCGGTCATACATGGTAAAACCAGAACTTGTAAAACAGCGTTGGGCCATGTACCACAATCAGCAAGCCACCATCTAAATCAGTAAATCACGGGGTATGAAGTATGTTTAAAAAATCCGATGCCACGGTGCTTGAAAAAGCTACATAAAATCTATTGTGTAGATGTCTATATAAGCAGTTATTTACACTGTAAAATGTTAAAAGCTCATGGCATCAATTAGGAGAATGTACTCTGTGCAAGTATAAACATAGAAATGCCAAGTTTATTTTAATACGGCAGAGAAACCCAGATCCCATGCATATTAAAGCCAGTTTAAAGGAGTTGTGTCAGGTACAACAGAGATAGTTTTAATTTGATAGCACTCTTCTTGTGAGCAGGTCCTACTTTCTACACCGTAATTAGCATACCATGTATTTTCTGTCCGCTTAATGCTTGTACGTCGTTCTATCTTGTAATAAATAGCGTGGTAACTGGATACATCGTTTTAAAGAATCACAACATCTAAAATGTATCTGAACTTTAAATGCCAAATATAGAATGCCTGTGCGGAAGAGGCATTGGAGTTTCACTTTTAACTATGCTTCTATAGATTATCTGATTTAACTATGGGTTCCCAATCAATAATTAATTTGGCACATATTCAAACTATCATTGGGGTAGAATAGTACATAATACAGAATGTTGAGAATACAGATTCCCTTTGAGGCATGGTACTTACACGTAAGTGACCCACACACCCAACCCTGCACGTTGTACATTGTTTACTGCTTATACTACTTGTTTACTGCTTTACTAGCCTATAGAGGCTTATAAAGCTGAATTTTACGCCTCCGTGCTTAGATCACAGATCCCTGCAGTGGATTTGCGCAACTAACCCGCGGTTTCAGGCCAAGTTAACGACCGACCCAAGGCACAGTGTGTGCAGAGACTGTCACTGCCACTATCATCACAACCGATTCGACCAGCGGGTATTTGGCCGCAATGATCGCGGCTGTACAGTGCGGACTGGGGCTTAGAACATTTCACTATACTGAATGCAAAGGTAACTTAAACTAAGACCTTCATCACAAATAACAAAAAGAAACATGAAAATATCTACAACAACATCCCAGTCAGATGGTGTAGGGTCATTCAGGGATGAGGAGACTTAAAAAAAAAAACCCTAAGTTTGTAATTAACAAAGTAAAGTTTAGAAATCTTTAAAAATATTTAGCTGGGAAATGTTACAATAATGGTGGTTCAAACACACGTTTAGTGTAGTCTGCCAAATAGCTTGAATATGATGAATACAGAGCACATAAAAACAACACAGAAAAACAGATTTTGTGGCCTATCAAGTACAGGATTGTTTATGGAAACATAATGCACACTTGTCCAAGAACAGCGTGTCTTTACCTTTTACCAGTACTAACCAGACCATCTAATCTCCTGTAAAACAACAAAGGTAATCTACTGAGTTCTTTGCTTACAGTACTAAAAATATTTTATTAATATTTTGCCAAAGGTCAAGGATACATTTTTCTTTTGATAGGTCTTGTCGTCTATCAAGGTATTGCTAATTAATAAGTCATTACAAATTGCATGGCCCACAGTAAATGTAAAGATAGACATTATGGGTTAGCCCTTATAAAGGTTGTTGCATGTATAAAACAATTAATATAAACTCGTAGAGATATAATTCTAAAACCCAGACATTTGTATGATTCACACTCTGATTCCGAAGAGCAAGTATAGAATGCTAAAAAAAACCCACAAATAGACCACTCTGAATATTGTCAATCTACAGGACGAGAATCTGACTGCACTCCATAGGCATCTAGCGAAAAAGCACAAACTAAAAACAAAATGAAGCATCAGCCTGCAAACTATGAGCTGCATAGATCTCATATATCATGATACATATCTACATATATAAATACATATCACAATTTTGAAGACACCAACAGATAACCCATGTGCTGCTTACCTCTTTCAGTACCCAAGGTATTTCACCATCTGGTGGCACTATGTCAAAAATGCAGAATGTCTTGGGTAAGAAATATTTACCATCTCTGATCATCTGACCAGAACAATCTGAGTATTGCCCTGCTATCTGTTTGGATCTTTGGGTCACAGGTGTAGATTAGTAAATGTACTCTTGTGAACCAAAAGAAAAGTAAAGGCACTTGGAAGCTTAATATATAATAAAGCCATGACTTTTTAATTTTGGGTAGAATAGGGAATGATAAAAACACCTGTTAATTTTTTTGCCATTTGTTTTCCATTGGAGGCATTCCTTCACTTCCTGTCTTGCAAACACAAGAGGAAGTAAAAAGAAGTTAGAAAAGTCCCTCCTAGACAGCCATCACAGAAACCAGTGTCCCTTATTGGAAGCTTTTCCCTCTATTCCTAGTCTAGTTCCAACTCAAGATCTATCCGAGTGGCAACAGTCAAGAGGGCAAATGTAAAGTTTAAATCTCCTTAACAGAGGCATGGCATTAAAATCCTAACAGGGGCTTTAAGTCTTCCTTACTCTTTCCAAAACAAAGAAATTGTTGCTTATAGATTTATTTTGAAAATTATATATTTAGTTTCATGTACCAACTCACTATGGACTTGACATATGTCACCTACAATACAAATCTCTTTGGTGCACTAATATGGGAAAACAAATATTTTAGGATATTCGTAATCTTTATTTATACCATAATGATTTATTGGAGTTAAATGTTTCCTAGCCACTTAGGAGACACACAATAAAGTTTGGAGATATGACATATTTTCTTCATAACAATTTTCCACAGCTTAACAAAAAACCAAAAATCAACTTGATGCAATTATGTAATTGTTTCTCTGTTTTTTTTGTCTATTGAATATGCCTTGATGGCGTTATTTAATAAAAGGAGGAGGATGAAGAGAAAGGTCTGACACAGCGTGTATTAAAATAAATTACGATTTAAGGGTTATCGTTAAAGTCAGTTCCACCCACATAATATTTCTCTGTCTTGCTCACAAAGCTCAGTGTTTTTCTTAAAAGCCCTAGGGATAACAGCATATTTTGGGACGCTAAGGAGCACTTAATTTGACCCCATGGCTGTTACTTTAGAACTTCCCATTTTTCTTCTTCTTTTTTTTGTATTTCATGACTTCTAAACAGCTCTAATCTCAAGTTCAATGTCTCTCTGAAGACATGTTATTGGAGACACTCATTTTTAAGCATGGTAATGCTAAAATGATTTTGCTAGGAAGTAGAAGAAATCACTCGTACTCAGAGAATTTGTAGGCATTTTGCTTCGCCCAGGCAGATACAATGTATACATTTAAATACCTACTGTATTCAGTAGGGACTCTGCACATCCTTCTTTGTGTTAAGAGCTATTGGGGAAAAAAGTCATGTATGAAGCATTTGTTTATGTAGACTTAAATTTTTCTATGAAGTTAAACCAAATGGAGTTCTTAACAACATATCATGTATTACTGTATCAATACATCTAAAACATTCATATATCAGGTATACCAAAATATATGTATCTAGTGCAAATAAGATCTTAAAATATTGTAATCATAAGTGTATTACTATTTTGAATAGAAGAAGAAGCAAAAACCTAATCTATGATATGGTGAAGTCCTTAAAACATCTTGATACATAGGTTAAATTCACCTTTCTTACTTTTGAGTAGTGTCTATATGTGCTCCCAAGAGGGATGCATCCAGATAAAGATTTTATAATGTAAGAGTAGAAGGAAATATCATTCTGGCCATACCCTTCCTGGACACATATCAGCATGTTCAAGCTCGATAGTGCAATATCTAGGTTGGGTCCTCAACCACTGCAGACTACACAGCAATTATGCAATACAGACTGTCCAGAACTCCGCACAGCCAACAGACAAAGGAGCTGAGTACTGATGAGGTCATTTCTGTGCTTTACCCTCCTGTAGGCATGACAGGACTGCAAAATCAGTAGAGTTCTGACAGCCTCTGTGTACTTTCATCTACTTCTATAAGGGCTGTTTGCAGGGAATTGCAAGAGGCTGAATCCAAAACCAGAATCAGGTACTCCAGATCTATGAACAGGCACTGTTAACAACTTTTTTTCAAAGGCATAGCTAGATTATTTTTTTAATGTCTGTCTGGAGTTAAGATATAATATATCATAATATATAACAATAAAGTATAGAATACAATACAATAAACACAACTTATAAACTTGCTTCTCAGTATTTTAGATTTAGTTGTTCTTTGAGAATTCCACCTGAGGGTTTGGAGAACAACCAAACCACTGAAATTTTGAACTAATAAAGATTTTCACGATAACAGAACACAAACAGTCTGCAAGAAAAAAAACACTCAGCTACCATGAAAAATCATCAAAGCATGTCCTTACCTTTGGGAATAGTGATTTGACAGCTTAAGTCAAAATCTTGCTGCAGACGGTAAAATGCAACTTCCTGCAACCGTGCACGCTCCAGTTCAGAAAGACTCTGTATGGGAACTGCTTTCAGACGGACAGTGCGCCCAGACATGCTGTTCCATGTAAAATCACCCTAACAAAAAAGAAATAAAAATAGTCAGCTGACATACTGCATTGATGTACAGTATATTACATTAGCAAACAAATTGTTTCAAGAATCACTGATCACTTTCTGCCATTGATCTAACAAAAGTCTAATGAGGTCACAGCACTAAGGGCCCATTCCCACTGCCACTAGCGCAATGTTTGGCCGTGGATCACAGGCCGGACATCACACTCTAATGCAATCCTACGGCAGCGGTTTTAGGCTGCGCTTGCAGCCTTTAGCTCTCGCCGCGATCTTTACGGTGGATCCTTGCCACGAAGACTGCAAATGCATATACGGTAGTATTTTTGTTATCTTCCCTCGCGGTTTCAGGACAAGTCAATGGACTGACCTGTGGATGAAGCTTGCGGGACACTGCCCGCTGCCACAAGTCGCCGGCAATGGGATGGGGGGTAAGATATATTGTCAAGAGATTTAGTCAGTTCTAAACAATTGTGACAATGTAATCTCATTTCAAGCTTCAAATTAAAAAAAAAAGACCACAGTACATCGTAAAAATGGCAAAGGTGTGACTTAGTCTGTTTTCATTATGTTCCTTCACTGAGATCTATTGCCACTATCAACTTGGTAACTATGAGAAAGTAGTAGACACTAGGAGTACGTATATTCTAATAGGCCTCATGACCATTTTAAAACCATAATTACTCAACATTTTAATGAAATCATGCTAGTAATTTAGTAGTTAGTAAGCATATCTATCATTCTGGAAATGCATATCCTAGAGCTCCAAAAACTGTTAACTGGGTTGTTTATTTTTCTAGAGTACCAGAGGGTTGTGATATGACATCTTTCACAATCCCCTAGTCCAAGCTCCAGTTTTTGAAAACCTCTTGGAAGGCCATCTGTTCTAGAGTCCCAAATTTCTTTAGTAAGCTCCTTTTAACTAAAACCAATGCTACTGGTAGTAGTTCTACAGTTCTGAAGAACAAAAAAAGTAAGAGTTCCTTCTTCATGCTGCAAGCTCACACATTTTCATTTTTCTTACAGTATAACCTTATTAACATCCTAATTGGCAGTAAATGTTTGTAGTGTTCAAAGTATTATGTTGCATCAGGCTAAACTAGGCTGTTTGGTAACTCCGGGGCTAAAAGTATCCACAACTGACTACAATCTACAGGTGAAATCTGGTATTATGGTGCCTTCCAGCAGATTTCATGACATTCTGTGCACAAGTTGCATTAAAAGGGATAATCCCCAAATCAATATAAACATTTATTAGCCAAAAAATGGTGGAGAGTAAATTTCGGCAACATGCCAGTTGATGTTTAACTACTCATCCTAGCCCAACCCAGCCAGCTTAACAAAGCCTAGCATGACACGGGCAGGGTTAACGTTCCACAGCTATCTCGAATAAAAACTTATCATAAAAGCAAACTAAAAATTTTTTATCCTAAGCTAAAATTCTAAATATATTTCTAGAAGTATACAAAAGTACTGTTTTCTAGACAGTTCTTTCAAATGGCATTGCAAAACTGTATATTGCTTTCCAACATAATGCAAGCTAAACTGAATTATAAAGTATTTGATTTTAAAAAAACTTGGCTTGCATTCAATTTGTGGCTGCAGAATATTACTTGGATTCTTCAATATTCCTTGTATTTGAACTAAAAATGCATTTATTTTTCTTAACATCATACACATAGACAAAGTTTGTTTTAAAAATACATATGAAAAGTTAATGTAAGCAGTCAAACAAGACATTTGTTTAAGTGTTTAGACAAAGTATGATGTCTTGCCAAAAATAGTACACAGAGAAGAGCCACAATACATGAAAAATGATTACACGCCAGTGTAATAGATCCAACAATACAGAGGCCCCTGTGCACATACAAAAGCGACTACAGTGATGAGTATGTTTCCTGTTGTAAATGGAAGAATAATATTCTTGAACTGTGCCCAATGTTTTCATGTAATTTGACATTACTAAAATCCATAAGGCTCATATTCTTCATAAGATATCTGGTTAAGTATCTAACTCAACAATGCATGGTATTAATTTTCAAGTGTATACCTAACCCAATGTTTCATAGAAAGTGACCTGTGAATGTAGCCAAAAGCTATACTAGCCACCTACTCTGGTCTAGGAAAGCAAGCTGCAGTAACAAATTACCTTATACTATGAGGCAGAAAAGAACTCACATTAAAGCCTATCTTCAGGCTTTTGCCTTGCAGTATGATTAAACCTACACTGCAAGTCATAACTGTTCATTAATATCTAGGACACTTGTAAAGGACTTTCAGGCTACAGGACCGGTAGTCTCTTTTCTCTCTACAGTTGGCAGTCTGAGGTCTGCGGACATTGACAATAAAAGAATTGAAGAAATTTACCAGTACTCTAAGTTGAATCAGCAATTGTGAAGGGGACTGATGAAGGGAACCCTGAGCAGCCCCGAAATGTCGCTAATGATACTTTTATGCACTAAACAAAAGTTATCACCATGTGCTGGCAAGTTTCTTCAATTCCTAGTCTTCACGGCACGATCTGTGCTTGCTCCGAGTACCCTCATCTTTGGGTAGCGGTCAGGAGTGCTGTGGTACTTCCTGAATTACCCATTGACAATCAAAGGCTCAAAGCCTTGCATTACATGTAAGCACTCCATAGCCTTGGTTTGTATGTCAGAACACCAAGGAACAGTCTACAAACTAGAACAAAATGGTGAAAGCCAATTCCCAGGAAAGAGGTGCTCAACTAAAAAGAGACTTTTATACAATATTCCTAGACAATAACAGCAATTAACCTTTGCAATGTGGAGGACAGTTTTTTCTATTAAATGGAGATATACATGGAGATATAGGTTGAATTGGATGGACATGAGTCTTTATCCAACCATACCCACTATGTAACTATGGACTTTAAGGGGAGGCTGATGACTGAGAAAAATATTACTCCTATAATATATTAATACTTGCAATGATAGGATATGATTATTTTTTATATTACTTTACATGCATTTGGTTTTTTCCTTTGCATATTCACTAGCAGACCAAGATATTCAGACCATGTGACACTGACAGGGGATAATACAATCTATAACACTAGCAAGTCTGCTCAAGCACCTTTGGCAGTGTTAAACTTAAAACACTCTTAACATCTGTTGCCTGTGAGCCTGTCACTGGTGGCCACTTGCCAGCAACAGGCTCACTATACAAAGCACCCACCTCCTTCTACTGTATCAATCCAACACTGGCAGCAAGGATGCAGAGTCTCCCGCACCAGAGTCGCAGCATTGGCCATAAAGATGTCTCTCTGATCAATCCAGTGAGGGAACAGTCTTGTAGAAACAGGCTGACAGTAAAGGGTTAGTAGTATTTCATAAGCTTTGCAGTTTGCCCAAATCCCTGATACTGTCCCTTCCGGTGGACTGGTCTTTGTAAATGTAGGAAAAATATAGATAAAGGCAAGGGTTTTTTTTAATTAATTTTTTAAATTAATCACATCGAGCTGGGTTTTTGCTGCATTAGGACCAGACCCTTTTTGCTCTGCTACTTTAACTGGCCATCGCTCGGTCATGCAACACGTAACCCAAACAAAATTTATGTCCTTTTTTCCCCACAAAAAGAGCTTTCTTTTGGTGGTATT
>JAEOBE010645339.1:0-13199 GCA_022657655.1 Phrynoglossus myanhessei | reverse complement strand
TCTAATAGCAGGAGCAAGGAGCAGTGGCCGTTAGTTTTAGCAGTTAGTAAGTCATTAGTACAATTACAGTGTTTCAATGCAAATTACAAATAGAACAACCTACCTTTGCTGTAAGGCTGCTTAGAGACAAGATCTCATGGACAAAATAATCACAGAGAATTTCTCATTATTAATGATGATGATTGTAGGAATGCAGGGGAGGCAATCTTCAATACCATAGGGAGTGGTCTTCACACACTAACCTGAAAATGGACTGGGGCTTTGCAGGGGAAAGTGCTCGGCAAAATCTCCATTTTGCAGAGAGAACCAATGTTTTCATTTTGATAATAATTTTTTTTTTTAATCTGACCAAACTTTTAAATCTAGACACTTGAAGTGGTGGCTAACAGACATAACTGGAAGACCCTTCTTCCACCCAGCATAGGCTGGCTGTAGGAAGGAGATCTTGAATTGATGAATAGAGATGGTGGAAAGAGATGATTGGAGAGCTCCTATCATGTGACTAACAGCAAAATAACAAAAAACATAATAAAGTAAATATCACATGTTCACTTGTTTCATGTCAAAAAGTACATAAAATACATGTAAACATTTACTTTGCTAAAGCATTCCATATATGCTAAGAATTGAGATTGTAACTTATTTTTACATTTTTAAACCCTTAATTGCACCTCAGTGCTGATGATCTCATACATTCTCTTTTTGCATTCTGTCTACATGTAGCACTTGGCAATTTATCAGAACAGGTTTCCTGATGCTGGCAAAAGTGAACCATGCCTTTGCAATGTAATTCAGAAATGGCCACTTGCACTCTATAATGGAGGAACATAAATGATAGAAAGGAACAGACCACTGTCACCCTAAAACAGGAGGTGCCTGAACAAGGTATTCTTTTATGCTGTATATTATTTTACTTGAAACTGTTGTTTCAAAAATATTGATTAATTTTGAAATCACTTTAACATGTTAAAGGCTAAGTGCACCTTTCGAACCATGTTTCATGTTACACCCATATTTAGGGTATAACATGAATCATAATCCAATCCTGCATCCCCAACCCACCTCCCGCACTTCTGCTTTTCAGTATTCAAGGTTTCTTCTCCCCTTTGGCCTCTGGCATGCTTTGAATTTTGTGTGGCCGTGCGTGGTTCCGCCCACATGGCCAAGTCATTACGTCAGCAACTGTTTACTTCAAGTCCAGTTGGCCAGCATGCCCATGGGACTTGTAGAGTATGAATGAACTGCACTGCTCTTGTAGTTTTTTATGCTTCCTGGTTCCAGAGTTGTACTAAGGTACAGCACTGGTACCAGGATACAGGGCTGCTGGCTGCAGAGCATAGCACCCGTGATCTACTGATCACAGATTCAATGGGCTTTCCTAGCCCAAACATTTTATAAAAAAATGCACACTTTTTCTTTCATGATGAATTGTGAATTAAATAATTAATTATTTTTAAAGGTGAACTAAGTCTTTAAAGCTTATATGAGATTTTAGTGATTGGGTTTATGTATACTTTAATGACATATACTGCAACCCTAGAGTGAAATATTCCTAGATATAACATTATCCAGGTGAATATATAAGTAAAATCAGCACATATAGTAAAGATCAGCTAGCTCACAGTTTTACAATCAAAAGACAAACATTTTACATTTACTATATTTTTTTACATTCAGTACATTAGCCCTATGATGTAAAGAAGTGAAAGGAAAACACTGACTAACCTATGCCATTAAACAATTTGTTTACACAGTACAATACTGTCAGGTTTAAAGGAACACCAACATCTTACGCAGAAACATCTGATTTTAGCCTATAAACAATTTTATAGGCTAAGGTGCTAATTTTAAAGTGCTGAATGTGTAGCAATATTTTCTTCCACTTTCAGGTTGCCATAGTTTTATAGACTAATGATGAAATAATATTACCTAAAGGGTCAGACAAGCTCAGAGTACAATGGCGTATAGATAGGTTGAAGATAATTAAACTAAAGTTTGCTTTTTGCTAGAGCCATCACTGAGAAGTTAGAGAAAATAAAACACACAAGAACTATATTGACCAACGTTTACAAGCTGCCTTCCAAAGCTTTTCTTTTCACTAGAAGAACCTACTCGTGCCTTGAGAGGCATTAGATAAAGTTAGAACAGCTCTTGTTTGTATTGTTCAAGGCCTCTGCCCTACACATCTCCTTAGCATAAATAAAACAAAGACTGGACGTAAGGAATCTTAATCTTTCAGTGAAGTTCAACCTTATTGTCCTAGCTTTTTCTGGGCATTATTAAGGCTTTTCAGCATTCCTGAAGACGCTACTAGAGGAGGTCTGCTAGGGGGATTAACAATTGAGAGCTGGTACTAGGTGAAGTAGGCTACACAAACAGAGGGCGAAAAGACTTAATTAGGATATTTCATTATGTTAGCAAGTGACACAACATGAATATACTACATACACGCAAGCAAACAAAAGCTAACCCTAAAAGTTCAGATTGTGCCAGTTTAGAATATTCCTTGTTACGTTTACAAAACACACCACTTTTGTGGAAATGATAAAGCAGCACAAACGATTTAACACAAACCATCTTCCAGGAAATAACACCTTAAATGATGTCAGTGAACTGGAATTCTAATAAAGTCAAATCTTCCTCCCATGTAACACTTGAACAATGTTTTAAACATTTCTCTCAAAGCTCTCTCAAGCTTTCTACGAAGATAACAGGTACAGAAGAGCTACTAAGCAGCACATATATGTCAGGAAATAATAGTAAGTATAAGGACGTACTGTGTCTTCTAAAGACATCTCCTAGCTGACTATACACATATCAAATTTCGATTTAATCTGATACAACCAAATAGAAATTTAACGGTTAGTACGCACTTTTGGTTTGATTTACGATCGAAAAAAAGATTCAATTTGTTGAAATTTTTTTTTGAACGTTCCATTTTTAAATAGTGAATGCCATTTTCTTGAAAATGTTGAATAGTTGAAAATGCCATTTACTATAATGGGAACATTTTATTTATTTTTTAATAAGTCAGTCAATTCAATCGGTATTTTCAACTGATCAATCGGAAATATTAATCAATCAAGCAAAAATCGCTTTATGTATTCTCAGTCTAAGAATGAATGAACTAGTGGCCAAACAATGGCCATTCAATTGTTTTCACATTCTTAACAAGCAACATGTTAGCCTTAAAACAACGCCTCGCCAACCTGTTCTGTGTTTACATTATGGATTACGATGCTGGAAAGTTGCTGGTGCACTGGAGTGAGCTGAGGTGCTTAGAGAAAAATAAATTATTTCAGTGCTTTGAACTTTCAGGATGAATCATTGCTCTCATAGTCTGGTCTCCTATAGCTTCTCTCCTCCCTCTACCTGTTCCTGATGGGCTTGGGCTTCACTAAGCATACTTAACTATTCCATAAATGGAGGACTGATATTCCTGAATAGGGATGGGCGTTCGGGTCGGGTTTGGTACCGAACTTAGGAAATCCGGCGCCGAACATCGGGACATGTGACTGTTCGGCCGAACCCGGATTTTGACAGCGTACGCCAGGAAATTCTTTGGATTGGCTGAAACAGTGCACCTGACATTGTTTCAGCCAATCCATAGAACTTCCTGGCATACGCTGTCAAAATCCAGGTTCGGCCGAACAGTCGCATGTCCCGATGTTCGGCGCCGGATTTCCGAAGTTCGATAACAAACCCGACCCGAACGCTCATCCCTATTCCTGAACTTCAGGAGACTGGGATGAGAGGTTTACACAATGCCTTACTCTTATAATTTCTGCAAGAGAAATTAATCATCCAATCAAAGTTTAAACACTCGATTTAGTATATCCCTCAAAGGCTACATGAAATTAATCCCATGATCCTATGTTACATATGCTAGGCAGCAGTGGGAACCTTCATCCTTCAAATATGGGGCTGCCCGATGGTCCACTTCTTTTTGGTCTTGGGAAGTTGCTAAGCTCAATTACACAATATCCCCATTTTTGTCTAGACCCTCAACTATTGTTGCCTGGTGTATATTCTGATCCAGGCATTTACATTCATCAACTTCTACTCTTTTACAAGACATTCAGTGCTAGAAAAGAAATCCTGTGGAAGTGGAAACTTGTATCTCCCCTCTCCCATGCAGACTTAGTAGCAGCAATTAACAACATGTTTTTCAGTATATCAACTCACCTGTATGAGTAGGACTATCCGAACAAATTTGATAAAGTGTGGTTGAGCTGGCTCAACTTATCTCTTGCTCAATCCACTTCTCCATAGGTCTGTATCAACCCAATGCTCCCTGCTTTTATACCCCTGTCCCTGTATAAAATGACCAAGAAGCCCTCTCTTGTGTCACCACATTCTATTTATTAAGCTGGATGGTTCCTTTAAAGGACACCACCCATTAGTTAATAAACATGGAAATCCTGAATTATATGAGTGATTATAATACTATATTTGTATATGAGTGCTGATTCTCTTTCGACAGTATTCTATTTGTTTATTGTGTTTGTACTCTTATAGCTTTATAGAACAGAAAATAATAAATCATACCTAATACAGAAAAAAAAAGTTTACATACATGTACTTCAACCCTGTATTTGCAGCCCATGTCTTACAAACAGGATATTAGGGCAGTGAGTCCTGGCCATGGGAAAATATATGAAAAACATAATGAATTTTGATGAAAGGTAAGATAAGATGGTTACAAAGGTGCTTTAATATTTCTGACAGGAGTTCGGCTTTAAAAAAAAAGGGTAGTTCATCAAACTGTATACATAATTTGACTCAATGTGACTCAAGGATTATGTGTTGTTGTCACCAAATTTATGCAAGAATCAATGTTCATTGTGTCTCCGGAGAGGACTAAGTACTCTAACCACATTACAGGAACCTTTCCTTTCCCCATTGAACATATCCACTAGATTTTTTTCTGAGTTATGGCACACTCTAAATATATTTAATTCAATCAGAGTAAAGTAGGCCTTTAATCTTCCTGCACCATTGTGAGTCATTCTCAAGCCTAAATTTAAATCCAGCTTTTCAGCTGGGCATTTTTACAATCACTGCTGTGGACTGAAATGATTCTTTTACCGCTTGATTTCAGATTTGTAGCATTGTTCTTCAAACAAGTAAACTCCTGCAAGTCCTTAGAATCCACTGCCAACATTTCCATTCATGACCTCTTTATTTGTTATTCTAGCATTTCTTAATTGCATGTTTCTAATTCATCATCATCTAAAGAGCGTTTGGGGCTTTTAATGTACTAAATGGGAACACAGCAAAGAATATCCAGCAAAACATCTGATACTGCTCAGTGTTTAGAAATTTCCAAACATAGCTATATATTTGTCTAAAGTCACATTGACCTGTTTTTCTTCTTCTGCAACAGAACAAGTAAAAGGGAAACTCCAGTGTCAGGATCATTCCGCCTTTTGTCATGCTGGGTAAGGACATGTAAGCATTCAAAATAAATTGTTTAGGAAATGTTTTTGCAAATGGTCTATGCAATAAAAACCGTCCTTGACATTCCCCTCACTCTGTGGCAGGGTTGAATCTTTTTTCACTGTTGCCAATATAAGGTTCAAAGGCATTTTTGTTTTTTATTTCAAAGAAAATAAAAAAGGAATGTGAGTTTAGTTAATAACCTGACATGCAGATCTGCTGAAATAATTATAAAATGCAAATTATACCTATATTTTTCTTGTAAAAATTGTTACATGCCAATACAGTGGCAAAAAAAAGTATGTGAACCCCATAAAATGTGATTTACTCCGCATCACAAAAATAAACAAACACAATATGCTTAAGCTGATGACATACAAATAATTCTAGTTGATCATGTCTTTAATGAGCACCCCCATTAAACATTCACAGTGCTGGAGGAAAAAGTAAGCAAGTCCTTGGAGTTAATAGCTAGTCGGACCTCCTTTGGCAGCAATAACTACAAGCGAGCACTTTCGGTAGCGTTGGCTCAGACCTACACAATGTTCAGGAGGAATTTTTGACCATTCATCTTTACAAAACTGCTTTAGCTCGAACACATTTGTAGGCGGTCTTGTGTGAAGAGCTCTCTTAAGATCATTCCATAGCATTTCTATGGGGTTATTATTAAGGTCTGGGCTCTGACTGGGCCACTCCAAAAGGCTTGTTTTCTTTTTCTGAAGCAAATCTGTGGTGTATTTACTTGCTTAGGGTCATTGTCCTGTTGCATCACCAAATTTCTACTAAGCTTCATCTGGCGGACAGTCACCCTGACATTACCCTGTAAGGGTGGGTATACAGAGTTTGAATGTCACTACCTCAGGGCCTAGACCATTTGCCATCATTGAGGGATAATGAATTTCCAAGTTTACCTAAATATCTTGAGGTGGGCATGCACGGTTTGAATTTCAGCCGCGGCTGGTTCTGACTGTTTCCAAATGTTTGGAAAATGGCGAAATTCAAATGTATGTACGGTATTTTCGGACATTTTTCAATCAGGAAAAGTTTTTTTTACATGTTGAAAAACTTTGCAAAGCTTTGATGATTGTTCACAAATAATTCAACTTCTGTTTCAACAGTGCACAAAACATTTTCCCAGTAGCATTGTGGTTTGCCAAGGTGCTTTTTGGAAAACTTCTGAGATGCAGTAGTTTTTTTTGGAACAGCACCTACATGGTGTTTTCTGATGGACAGTCTTGGTCTGTTTAAAAATTGACTTATGGTAGACAAATCAACAAGAATATTTGCCAGTTCAAGTGACGTCTTTAAGCCTTTAGCTGTAACTAGTGGGTTCTTCTTCACCTCACTGAGTATTCTGTGTTGTGTCTTCAGAGTCATCTTGGCTGGGCACCCACTTCTAGGAACAGTAGCCACAGTAATAAGCTGTCTCCATTTATAGACAATTTGTCTGATTGTTGACTGAAGGATGCCTAAACATTTTAAGATTGCTTTTTATCTATTTCCAGCCTTATGCAGATCAACTACTCTTGATTGTATGTCTTCAGAGAGCTCCTTTTTGTGAGGCAAGGTTCACATCAGATGACATTGATGCTTCTTGTCAACAGCAAGCTTAAAATGTTTGAATGTCTTTTATCAATCAAAGCAGTGCTAAACTACCCCTCCAAACTAATTTAATTAATTTGACTCCAGGTCTGCAAGCTACTGACTCTAGCTTTTGGTGAAGTAATAATCTATGGGTTCACTTATTTTTTCCTCCAACACTGTGAATATTTAATGGGTGTGTTCAACAAATACACAAGAAATTCAAATTGTTATTGTGTTATAAGCTTAAGAACATTGTGTTTGTCTATTGTTCTGACTTAAATAAGGATCAGATCATATCTTATGGCAAATTACTGCAGAAAACCAGTTCATTCCAAAGGGCTATCAAACGTTTTCTTGTGCATCCCTGTTACCCTCTTTATGTATTATGTACTGTCTTTATTTATTATGTACCGACTGTGCCCACCTCCTTTACTATATTACGCTGTTTGACAGCACAACAAAAACTTTGAAAGTCCCTACTGAATCATGACAGAGTATTCTTTCTTGTGATAGATATATTTATATATACACATTATATATTATAAAAGGGAAGGTCCCCACTACTGTAAGCTATTCCAAGTAACCTAATTAAAAACTGCTCCTAATTTATACAGTAAACTAGACTTATCAGTTCTTAATTCTCAGCAAACATTTGCAATAGAAACAAGGCAGCATCAAAACGCACCTGTACAGTGTGGTCCCTACTTGAATCAATAGGTGCTCCCATGCTGGGTTGTAAAATGAAATCAAGCATTCCTGGCAGTTATCCCATCCCTCCTCAAAGTGTCAGCAACATATAGGTATAAGACTTGTTCAAGACTGCTGCTTGCCTTCCTTGATTATGTAGCCATACATAAACATATACACAAATGCAGCTGTAACGGAGTGCTTAGCAAAGTTCATAAAATTCTCCTCTGCTATACTAAGCTGTTGGAGGAATTCAGGCTACCTTCTATAACTACTAGTTGTTAACAATTGTAGACCATCTAACCATTTACTCAGGTTGGTTCTGGTTGATGGAATAACTAAACCAGGTCTCTAAGGATTTGACATCAGAAAACCTGAATCCATGGCTGAAATAATGAGCACAGCCCCCTGCAAAGGTAATTACCACAGAGAATATTTTTAAAAACTTTTTAAAGCATGCATCATAATGTCATGTCACTGATTCAGAAATATGCACGCGCTTTTCCCAGCTGCAAATAGTTTCCAATGTTGAATGTAATATATTGTGATGATTAGAGAAGGCCTGTGATCTATTTACTTGTATACCTGTGAAGCCAATCTATGTATTGCTAGCACCATTCATTAGTGTCAGGGTAACTTTGCTTCTATTTGATATGCAAAGTCCCTAAACTGTTCACCCTGAAAGCATGGAATACAATGGGTGCTAAGTGAAAATAAGTACTCAGAACAAAAATTTGCCCGTAAGGATTTCCATGTGTGAAAATCATAAAAGACTTTAACATGGTTATATCAGAACTAAAAATTATATGCCAGCATGCAGCAGAAGCCACACACATAACCAAGTTCCCTGCCAGCTTACATATAGCATATTGTCGTCTAAGGCTGGGTATAGACGCATCATAGTCGGTCGATTGATCGGTAATTTTCGTTCATATGAACGAACTTACCTTTTGATCTTTTATTTTTTTCTTTATAAATCTGTCAAATTTTTTTTTCCATTATAATGAATGCCAATTTCTAAAGATAACAGAATTCACTATTCGACCATCGAACGTTCGAAAAATTTTCCAACATCTTGGAAAATCTCTTTCAATCAGAAATCGAATCAAACATTTGTACGAACGTTCCGATTTCCGATCAATTGCATGGATTTCAATCGAATACGACTGATAATTGATGCGTCTGTGCCTAGTCTAACTCACACAAGATTAACCATATAGGTAATATGCTATTGATAAGATAGCAGACACCTTTAAAAAGCTGAAAAAAAATGTATAGTACCACAGAATCATATTTTTCTATCAAAATAGAAAGAGAAAAAAAGATTGGTCTTAATACTGCAATATACTAAAATGGTAGTTAAAATATAAACAACAGACATATTAAATGCCAAATAATAAAGGAGATGAATGGTTTTGTGATTAGAATCTTTCATTGTATAAATCTGTGAAATAAGCTCGAGGAATCACTGATAGAAAACAGACTGTTCTGTGCGCTATTGATCAACCTGTTTGAAATGTTCTTTCCTGTGCTTAAAGCCAAGAACCACTACTTTGAAATATGTAACTTGCTACTGAAGGCTTCATCGAGTACTTCAACAATTAAACATAATAGAACTTCCTGGAACAATGAAAGATATTATGCTGCATAACTATCCAAAAACACACACAAAAAAAAAAAACAACCCAAAACAAATTTAATGTCATGAAAAATTAATGGGTTAGTTGTTTCTGAAAGGTCTAAGATACATTGGATGTATAAAGTTTCTTTTACTTTGGACTGCATTAGACAGCACACACTTCAAGTAGCAGATTAACTTATAATTACTGTGTGATGGAGGTCTACTGTCTGTCAAAAGAGTGGCAGGTGCACAGTACAAACAGGGCCCCTTTAGTAATATCTCTTGTGCAAGGTTCCTATTCAGCACGTTTTTGAATGGAAGGATAATTTTACTTTTAGCTTAGTATGGATTTTCAGCCCCAGAATCAGAGGAACATGTATAACAACTCAACACTGCATGACTGTCAAGTCTTCAACTCTTCACAAAGAATCCAAGAACTCTTTATTGACTACCCTAGCCCCCAGATGAACGCTACTGTTTTTATACTAGCACAGAGATGTTTTCCAGTCCTAGTCAGGCCAAGATCAATGGTACCTGCACATTTGTGGTCTACAACTATATTTTGGACCCTTTGGATCCAAACATTTTAGACCATCTGTCAGAGATACCCTTCTGCTAGGCTGACATGGCAATATGATATCCCCGCCAATCCTTCCAAACAAAAGAATATCACAGTCTGCTTGTTCATGTTCTTTCATTTGGATGCCTGCTTGGACTCGAACATTGCTTATCCGGCTTCTTAGTACAACTCAATTTCAACCCCCTTTTTCACCATTCACTTTTTCTCTTTCTTGCCTATGTAACATTTTGTTCTTAGTCACAATGTATTTCATTTTGCCACTGTGATTTTCAGTGTTTCGTGTTCTGATGACCGTCCAACCGATAAAGTATGTACCAATGATGCCAGTGCAACCATTCTCACCCCCTAGATAGTGTTTGTTTTTCTTACAAAAGTCACTAAAAATGCTGTGTCAGCTGGTCTTAATCTCTAGGTTCCCTTTTTGGAACTAGTTATAGCCTTAAAAAAAAAGGAAAAATATAATTATTAGTTATTACTTTTATTATTACTTTTTACTACTGCCTGCTGGTGATTTCTGTGTTGCCAACCTGCCATAACTGTTTCCCAGTCAAGGACAACACAGAACACTGTGAAGCAAAGGCAATCAGAAAAGAGAAGCGGGAAGTTCATGACAGGGCATCTTCACAGTGATGCTGCAGTGGTAAGTAAAATCAGTCCCATTATATCTATCCAAAAGCTACAATATAACCTTTGAGAGGAATTCCTTAACATAGGAGAACTAATAATGGCTATTGTATTCTTTGTTTTTTATTGCATCCTTTGGTTTTTCCTTAACCTTAAACACAAGGTGACACAGTTCTTTAAACTATTATTTTCAGCATGGGAAGGATGGTGAAAACCTTATTTAACTCTGAACTGATTTTCTACAGATGTTCTTGTCTGTTCTCCAGAAAGTGATATTTGGAACCTTTCCTGGATTGTCACTGAATTAGAACATCAACAAACACCTTTTCCTTCTTTGGAACAGTCAAGTTCTTTCTGCAGGATATAGAACGAAGAAGCCAATTTCAACTCAGCAGGGAGCATATTTCAGATTCCAACATTCCCAATGGCTTAATTAATGTGAATTGTCAAAGCACAAAACAAAGGCATGATTAGTATCACTTTCATTGTACTGTAGATCCATGATGTCATCAGAAAGAGTCAGCTTCACAGAGACGATATTCCAAAATGGAAGAAGTAGACAAGAAAGTCCACGCTAAATGAGTACAATTAGTTCTGAAGTGGTTTTATTAATGCATGATCCATCTACAATCCTGAATTAATAGGTGAGACATGTCAATTGTTACAGTAAAACAGAGAGATTGCATTAAAATAATATGTTTGGGAAGTCTCACTCTAGTCACTTCAATAATTAAAACCATACATGGTATTAGTTAAGTATTCAAAGCATGTGCAAAGGTTTTGATTTAGGTTCTTTCTTTTTCGCCAAAATGTGTGTACTTTTGGAATGTGCCTCTGTACAGTATATTTTTTGGAAGATCTCCACATTAACAGGAAAAATGTAATAACATCCTTCTTTAATGAAAAAGAAATGGCTGAAATTGCATCGGAGTTCAAGTATGAGTTTGTGAAGCCTTTTCAATTTATTAATTTTCATTATACCCCAGTATAGAAAAGGACTAAATCCATTATTTTATCCTAGAACAGGAAGATATGTTGCATATATTACTCGTTTTGGATTTATTCAAATGTGTGTAAATCTAAAACATTCTTTTCAGTTTTGGATAAAATGGGGGAAGTTTAAGAAACTGTAAGGCTTTTTTTTAAATTGCTTGGGTGCCATTGAGTGGATTTTTTCCACTTTATGTCTGAAATATGCAACAGGAAGTAAAATTAAATCTCACATAGACACCATAATGATCCAGTTGGAAGATTTTTCCCTCAGCTACTGTTCCAGTGACAACTATAACATTTTGGATCTCCATTACTTTGTCCTTTTCACAAGGGCCACTTGGTCAAATATGCTATGCAGACACCAGAAAGTAAAAAAAACCCAAATACTAATAGAGATACCAACCGTTCCCCACCTTATATAAACCTTAAAAAAAAATACTTATGGATAAACTTTACATTTCCAGGCTTTCCTTTTTTCCAGGATCCATGTCAAAATATTGGAGGAATACCTCAAGGTGAAATACTAGCTAGACAGGACCTCTTATCATGTTCTTTTTTTCCCAATGGTAGTCTAAGTGTGATACTTGTAACCAAACTGTCCTTCACAAAATTAGCCTATGATTTAATGGACATGCCTTTGTTCACACTATCAATCTAAGAGAAGCTACAGCCTAGATATGCTGGCGTGTGTGTTAAATTAACTTGGTCTTTTAAAAGTGTTCTTTTAAGTGGTCAAATCTTTTAAGGAACATTCCATGAAACAGCAGTCTCCACTGTACTTAACTCTGGGTATCACTAACAAAGCTCTGACTAAAAGCAGCTCTTACAGAGACTGAAAATACAGATCCAGTAGCTGTACATCTCTTCTTGTAGTGACAGGCACTCAGGTCATAAGCAAACACTGGCAACTGATGATGTGTCATGGAGATGAGAGTCCCCTTTATCACTGCGCGTTTGCTCACTAAAGCTCTCTTGAGCAGCAGTTGCCCCACTTTTGACAAAATAATAATAATATTGATTCAGTCGCTAAACTGCACAATCTTATAAGACTTATACAATATATAGCCCTATTTACAGGGAAAAAAATTGGTAAAAAAGTTGAAGTCATTTAAATAATACTTGGTGATCCTGTCATGAAGGCCCTTGTCTAGGAACCTCCTTGTCTAAGAAAAACATACTCCGTCCCCCCATATCCCAAATGTCCTTCTGTACTTCCATCTGGTCAAACTGGCATTTGATGAAGACTAAAAGTGGACATTTTAACATACTATGTAGGCATAGTTCAATGTTGTCATCATCAGGAAACTGACCCTGAGAAATGACATAAAGAACTAAAGCAATTTTATAGCACATGTATGTAAAAGGAGAAAACACTATTATATTAAATAGAGCCATGGGAGTGATTTTTGACAGCAACATACTTACTGAAAATAAGAATAATTTTGTTTTTTTGTTTATTTTTTGCATTTACCCTGGTCATATGGTGATATTATTATTATTGATATTACCGGTATTTATATAGCGCCAACAATTTTATGCAGCGCTTTACACAGTTGTAAATTCAATTCAGTCCCTACCCTCAAGGAGCTTACAATCTACCACATGGTAAGAATGATCATGAGAAAAGTGAGGGATCAGCCCAGAACTTCACAGGAGGAGCTTGTGAATGAT
>JAEOBE010643283.1:0-10168 GCA_022657655.1 Phrynoglossus myanhessei | reverse complement strand
TGAAAAAATGTGCATTTATTTATTTTTTCAAAAAAAGGTAAATTTAGCTTTTAACTCTAAGGACCTCCTTAAAACATAGTGTATTTGCAAGTCAGATCAGATCGCCATAATAAGGGGTTTATTTTTCATATTAGAAGGATTTTGATTTTGAGGACCATTTCTCATTGGTTAGAATGAAAGGTGACTGCGTGCTAATTTATGCAAAAGACAAGCAAATAGTGAAAGTCTATTAGCTAAGCGACGCCATGTATTCGTCAATGCTTCAATCCATTTAATGAAGATGATGTACAGTCTTCCAGAGCCCTGTCTTGAAACAGGATTAAACAACTGTCTGGGCATTTTCTCTCTGTGCACTTTTAACCTACATGCTGTTTTGAGTAATAAGCTATGCATACAGGCATTACATTATTGCTATTATGATCATTGCTAACGTTCAAAGAAATATAGTATAAGTAACATGAAATTATGTATTCAGGAAAATACTATTAGACACTAAACTACATTAAAATAATTACAAATCCAGTAGATGATTACAAAACACAAATAATGAAAACAATTCATTCTACTGTACGTATTGTGACCTTTCATACATACTAAAGCACAATAGATTTATGCTAGACAGAGACATAAGATGGCCGGCAGACATACACTGTGTGCATAATTACGCAAATTGTACTTTTGAGGATTAATTTCATTACTGAACAACTCCAGTGCTCTCGGTGAATTCACAATGTTAATAAACATCAAATCTGAATATTAAAAGTAAGTTAAAGTGATGTTTTGGCTTTCTTAGGAGAATATCTATGTGTACACAATTATTGGACGCATATTAGTGTGCAGAGTTTCATCTGTTAAAGTAAGAATAATAAACAACTCAAAATTTACAAATATACAATACTGACGTTAAAATAAATAAAGAAATAAATAAAAATCAGTGACCAATCTAGCCACCCTTCTTTTCAATAAACCCATTATTCCATTCAGGGAGTCTGTCAATTTCTTGATCAGTTGACAATCAACTTTTTGTACAGCAGCAACCACAGCTTCCCAGACACTGTTTACTGAGGCGTACTATTTTCCTTCATGTAAATCTCCTGCTTAAGAAGGGCACACAAGTTTGCAATAGGGTTTAAGTCAGGTGAGGAAGTAGGCAATGTCATTATTCCTTCATCTTTAAGGCCTTTACTGGATAACCACACAGTGGAGTACTTTGATTCATGTGATGGAGCAATGTCTTGGATAAATATCATGGTCTTCTTGAAAGACTTTTTCCTGTACCACTGCTTGAAGAAAGCGTCTTCTAAAAACTGGCAATGGGTTTGGGAGTTGATTTTGATTTAATCTTCAACCCAAAAAGGTCAACTAGCTCATCTTTAATAACACCAGCCCATACCAGTACCCCACCTCCAACTTGCTGCCGACTGAGTCAGAGTGGACCTCTGCGTCTATTATTGATTCAGCCATGGGCCCATGCACCTGGTCCGTCAAGAGTCTCTCTCATCACATAAGTCCATAAAACCTTTGAAAAATCTGTATTATTTCTCAGCCCAGTCTTGATGTTTCAGGATATATGTCTTGTTCGTTGGTGGTCGGGTTTCAGCCTACCTTACTTTGACCATGTCAATGAGCACTGAACACCTTGTACTTTTGGGCCCTCCAGGTAGGTTGCAGTTCTAGAACATGACAGAACTGAATCATAAAGGGTTCCTGGTAGCTTCACATTTCATTCTTCTCAAATCTTTGGCAGTTCATTTGCGTTGTGTTTTTTTTCAACACATTTCTTGAGACCCTGTTGACTATTTGAAATAAAATTTTTGATGGCTCTGTGATCAAGCCCCAATATCTTAGAAATGTAAAGAGTGATGCATCCTTCTGAAAGACCTTTTACAATTTTTGACTTTTCAGAGTCATTTAATGCTCTTTTGGCCCATTTTGCCTAGGAAAAGAAGCTGCCTAATAATTATGCACACCTTGATATAGGTTTTGATTCACTTAGGCCACACCCTCCCTCATTACATAAATTCATATCACCTGATAAGCTTCCATCCAATAAGCATACATGTTTTTACAGCTTGGAGTTGGACAATATGAAAAAAATGATGATTTGGTCAAAATACTCACTTGCCTAATAATTGTGCCCAATATATAAGTATAGTTTGATTACCAAACAATCTATATATTATTGATGCATTAATATGTACTGTTTGCATAAATCACATGAGCAAGTATGTTAATGTCTGAAGAGCAAATAGAGAAAGATATCCCCTGGAACCTTCCTTAAACCTGAGTAAGGCAAAAAAATGATCAAAGAATTCCAATCCAATTGCAAACTGCTCACCCACAAGTTTCTACTTCTCTCTGTAGACATGATGGTTATCACAAGATATGGTTGTTTTTGATATCTTTGAGTTCTCTTACAATTGTATACCATTGCACAGACAACCACAATACATATTTTAAGGTTCAATACTGGTTTTACTAAACAAGGTAATTTGTTATTGCTACTTGTGTTTAACTAGGCCTTTATTTGTCTGAGCTTATGCCAGAAATGTGTAAAATTTTATAATGTGACTCTTCTGTCTTAACTGAAGAATTCGCAAAAAAAAGTGAGTCATAAAAATAAAACATCCCATGCAATGTATATTGCTCCTTTATTAAAGAAAATATGGTCTTGTTTTTCCTTCTAAGGTGACTCTATAGAACCTATGTAGAAGGCCTAGGGATCCTCAAAACCACAGAGCCCTCATATAATTATTAATCACACAATTTTCTGGACAAGCTTCTCCCACCTTCTGTGACATACTATTGGTTGCCCAATGATGGTGAGCCCCACTGGCCAAAGCAAAACAATTAAATTTGGGGAGCATAAAATTAATTTTGTCTTTTATTTTCCAAAATTGGGAAAGAAGGAAATAGACAATTCAGTTTGCATTATAAAGCTGACGCCCAGAAGTGATCATTCTGATAAATGCTAAGAAATATGTTGTGTCTGTGCCCTCCTTCTCCTGCTGGTGCATGTTCTTACTATATTGAAGAAGATAGCTCCTAACACTACTTGTACAAAGGCCTGCTTGGACATCTCATTTTGTTAACTTTTTTTAAGTTCAATGTAATTAGATTGAATTTCAATTTGTTTATGTGGATTTTATTAATATATTTTAATTGAGAGGATGCAGGGGTATACTTATAAAGGACAAATTATTGATTTGCTGCATTCTTTCACTACATTTATGAAACACATAGTCTTCAGTAAATTGCAAGTTTGCATGGTTAAGCCACATTTACAATACAGTTAGAGGTACAGTATTGGCCTTCTTAATATTAGTTTTCTTAAATGGTAAATTAGTAAAGATCCTTTCTGTCATCTATGGACAAAGTTTATATTCTGCAAATATGAATTTACCCTACTATCCTCATTTGCATACAACAATTACTTTCTTCTCCTGTTTCCCAGGAACTTTCTAACTCTGCTGAACACTAAGCTCACTTTCGAAGAAAAGTTAACTTTTTTATTTATTACTATACAAGCAAGTCAGTTAATGCCATTAAGACTATGAATCTTAAGGCTATGTTCATAGGATGATACAGCATGTCTTTTTGTTGAAGGGTGCCTCCTAAGGGATTATGGAAAAATATGACCTATTAATTTACAGACTATCTGAAAGGCACATCAAATTGTTTAACCTTAAGACAATTCCAATAAATGTGTTTTCTACGCTCAATAGTATTACACACCCCCCCCTGTAGAGCAAGGTATGTGTTATTTCCTGCACCTGAATATTCCTACTGGATTCAGCAGATGTTGTCCAAATATTATTTCCAGCCCTTATCCTCGAATATTTCTCCAAATGTCTCCTTTCAATAGGGTATATTTGAAAGGTATAAATAGGACCAGAGAGGAACTCTGAATGAAAAATCCTTTAGCATATGAATCATGAGATCACTTACAGTTTGTCTAAACATGGTCTTAGGGGGACATGGCTGATCTAAGTCATTAGCTATGTTTGCCCTTTCTGTTTTAGTCCCACAAGGAGAGAAGAAATGATATACTAAATTATGATGTCAATGGCTTGTCACAAATTTCATTTTTGGAATTTTTATAAGTAGGTGAACCAATAAAAAATATTTAGAGTGATACTGCTGATCCATTATGTGTAGAATTACATAACAGTGTAGCCCTCTACTATTAATGATGTGACAGAAAGTCATCTACTTAGACAAATTGACTTACACAAGGTCCATGTGGAACCACATGCACTCCATGGGGCATGCCAGAACCGTAAGTTATAGTGGCACAGCAGTGAAATTGCAGATGGTGCCGCACATAATCCAAGCAATAGAGAATCACTGACACCATGACATAGTGAATCCAAGTTCCAATCGTTTTTATTAAAGTCTCAGGACCGCTCAGGGTACTTTTATCAAGATAATACAGTGAGAGAACACAATACCAGTGATAAGTTGATAAAAGGACCCTGGGTGATCCCAAAACACCTTTTTTCTCGATGTGTATGGTAATGTGACTTCAATAAAAGTGAATGGAGCCTGGAATCACTATGTGAGTTTAAGGAAGATTCAAAATGGAGTGAAGATACTCCTTTTTACATTGGTGATCAGAGAAAAAGCCACTTTCCATTGGTGGCCAGTGGAGAAGAACCCCTTACATTGGAGGTCAGCGAAGAAAGACCCCCTTGCATTGGTGATCAGTGCAGAAATATTACCTTGGGCTAAGTTATGGCTTTGTCACTACCCATTTTAGTCATTATGGGATACTGTTTATTTGAATGCATTTACCAAAGATTATATTTTTCTATGGAACATAATTTGTTGTATCTTTAATAAAAGCTTATTTGAAGCAAAAAAGTCACCTTGTATTTGTGGACAGTGAAGAAATGTCCTCTTACACTGATGGTCAGTGAAAAAATGTCCCCTTTTGTGGTCAGTAAAATATATTGGTGGTTGGCTAAAGAGATCAGAGAAATTAAGAGATCACTGATATCAGAGTGTAATTGCCTAAGAGACAAAAAGAGAAACTCTTCTGATCCTAAACTGATGTACATGTAGACAGCACAGTACGGCAAATTGATCTGCCCAGACTGTGGACCAATCTGCTTACACAGGATATCCATGGTCTTTAGCTAAAGGGCACAGATGGGAATACTTAGAAGTGCAGTCCACTACAATGACACTATCAAGGAGATACATTTTAAACTGTGTCTTTTGGCAACAGACAGGTGGTGAGAATGTTTGGTCAAAACTATAATTTGCACATGTGTATGTCACATAGTTATGGCTGCTAAGCTGCTACTGCTACTCTACAAATCCCTTCCATTCCCAGGAAGTCAGAGTGATGGTAAAGCAAAAATTAAAAACCACATATGACATAGGATGTTCAAATTATGAGTTATCTAAATAAACATCATGCTATTTTTTTCCTTTAATGCTAGGAGCACACCGCCAACAGGCATTTTCCGCAGAAAACACACGTTTTCAGTGTGAACATTGTCCAAAAACACACCATAGGAAACCGTAGGGTTTCCTCCAAAAACTAGGGGAATCCGCCAAAAAAAAACGTGCATCTCAAGCGGTTTCTATTGGCGCATTCCGCCAGAAAAACGAGCATTCCAAGTGTGAACCAGCCCCATTGAAAACAATGGGTCTGGCAATATCAGCATTTTTACGCGTGGAAAACACGTGGAAAAACACTGCGGTGTGAACCTAGCCTTAAGCTTTGATGACTAATACTGGCTTGTCTTCAAATAACACATTCACACATCCAGTGAATCCATTCTTGTCCTGCTGTAATTTGCCAGTCCATCAGAGCATGTTGGGTCCAGTGCCACCATCTTCCTTACTGTCTTTTCCGGGTTCTTGCAGCTAGCCCTCTGATGACACACTTCCAGGTTCACCTATTTCTGGCCACAGTGTTAAAGCTTATGCCTCCTGGGTTGCGTCATGTTCATATCCCAGGAGGCTTGAGAGGCAGTTTAGGTCATTTTTGCTTGGCAGGAATGGAGATAAGGGGGATGGCCTTGAGTGAAATTAAAAAAAATAAATAAATATATAAACAAACCAAAAAGCTGTCTGCTTTTTAAACTGCAGAGGAGGTAGGGTGTAGTGATACAAAGCACTTGTGTGAAGGTCTGTATTAGACTACTAATCTGTGCTTCACTTTTACATAACATTTCTATGTACTATTTTATATTTACCCACACAAAGAAAAAATATGTTTACATTGAAGTTTTGACCATAACAATATAAAATACCACCACATATTTACACACCACATATAAATTTTGAGTAGGTAAATCATTATTGATCCAGTTTATCAATCAATACGGTAACCAATACATTTTAACAGTTGATGGTCACCATTTTTTTAGATTTTCTTAAATTCAATTTTTTTTTGTTTTAATTGAATCTATTTACAAGACAAGCTCTGTAAAAATGGTTGGGTATTGGAAACCTTTAATTTTTAATACAATGATTGTGAGTTTAGAAGCTTTTAAAAACCTACTCATCTTAACTGTTGTTTTTCAATATATTACTGTTTTTGATTATAAAACCTTAATGATTTGGAAGACTGCAATATGCCATGCATGTATTCCAAAATAATGTAAAATGTACTTTTGATTATTTAAATGTGTGTGCTATTATATCACTTTAGTATAATTGTGTACAGGAGCCGTAACATGAATATCTAATCTAAGAGGGAAGATATAAAGCTATTTAGCATATTTCCTGTAAATGCTTAATTCTTTATGTATATTCTGACCATAGTGAAAGAATGCACAAATAATCTAAAATCTAGGTGACAAGTAGGGATGAGCGTTCAGGTCCGAACCATTCTGATTCCGAATGGTTCGGCACCCAAACCTCCCCCCCCCCCCCCAACCGTTCGGGCCTAACCCAAATTTAGACTGCGCCCGAACGGTGCCTGGTCAGAAGTAACAGTGATTGGCTGAAGCGCCGTTCGGGCTCAGTCTAAAGCCGAAAGTGACGGTGATTACTTCAGCCAATCACCGTCATTGCCGTTCGGGCTCCGTCTACATTCGGATTCGGCCCGAACGGTCTGGTGGCAGAGGTTCAGGTGCCGAACCATTTGGAATCCGAGCGGTTCGGACCCAAATGCTCATCACTAGTGACAAGGGATCTTCACTAGTTGACATCACCCCAGTATCAATGTCTTCCTTAAAAACAGAATGAGGCTCAGGGTTATTGCTACCATGAGCTTGCAAAGAATCCCGTGGGTTCAAAATTACATGTGCAAAATCACCAAGGTGAGATTTTTCTCAACCATAATGCACTGCATGGCTTTTAACGTATAGCTAACATGGTTGTAAGGGGTGCTTTGGGAAAAGCCAGCCCCCACACTATAAAAGTTGAGCCTTGGAAGAGCCATTGTGTCAATGTACTGAAGGCTGCTGTAGGGAAATAATAGGGAAGGGTGACGAACTGCAGGAGGAGAATAGGGCCAGTTAGCAAAGTGTGTTTTACATCTGGCTGCTGGCCCCTTGGGCAGTTACCCCATTTGCTGCCTGTCACTGGTGGCTCTTTTGTCTTTATTTTAGTCTGTGGTTGATTTGAGGTCAGCAATCACTTTCCATGCCCTGTCCATGGCCAACTTCTTTATTTTTTTGCAATGTTTTTCTTGTGGAATGTTGTTTCAGAGAGGTGGTATTTTGGTTTTTCCATTTCTTTTAGTTGTATATTGGTTTTCATTACATGCTATTGAGGGCGTATTTTTTTAGATACTCAAAGTACAACATTCATTCATTTTTTGCTGACCATCTATTTTTGGAGCTGTCTTTTGTCTGTGACTGCCAAAGATAGCAAACAATAACTATTGTGCATCAAAAAGCCACATATTTACCCTTTGAACCACTTCATGATCAGGGTGTTACACCCCCAATCATGTCCAGGCCATTTTTCAGTATTCAGTGCTTAGTTACTTTGACTGATTGCTATTCTGTCATGCAACGCTGTACCAAAATGCTATTTTTATCATTTTTTGAGGACAGATATAGCTTTCCATTGGTGGTCTTTAACCAACACAGAGATGATTTCCTTTTTTATGTAAATTCTATATTTAAAGTTTTTTTTAGAAAACATGAAAATAGGAACAACAATAAGTAACGTTCCCAATAGAAACAGGTTGCATTGAAAAATAAATTGAATCAGTAAATAGGCAGTATGAACAGATAGATGATAGATAGTATATCAAACATATTAAAGTTGCTATCTTTGAAGATGGTAGAAGGTCTTGTCATCAGAAACAAATGAAAGGTATTGTATTTCGATACCATAATGAGAAGATAGTGTGAAGATAAAAGTAATATAACATCAACATTGTTACATCAACAAATGAATGTGAGTGAACACAGATTGGAGATGGGTAATACAGAAATAGAAATGAAACAAAACAATAAACAACTGTACTGTCATAAGAGGAATTGCTTCATATTGTAGAATGGAAGAATTACTTAAATAACATGTAGGTATGGCAATGAGAGCATAACTTAGCATATAGAAAGTATAGAAAACCTTAACAAAACCATATCAAAGATGGTTCCAACAGAAACAGGATAAGGCAAATCTATTTTATTGTCATATATAAGGGTCAATTGTATAACTCAGAAAGTAATGATGACCCAATAATGCAAGCTTGTATTGTTAGGAGCTTATAGGTCATTACATTTAAGAAGTAGGGAATTTGAGAGTGAGGAAGGGTGAGAATAGTCAGAAGTAATTTATGGGTTTTATTTTTTACCACATGAAGAATACTTATAAGAAGACCTGTTTTCCTTATGTGACATTAGGAAACATTTCTTATTACACAGTTTTGTAAGAAAAATATTAAAAAGGGGGTCATGTCTGATAAATATACACATAACATGTCATGGCTTAAAAATGCAAAAAATAGTTACCATACCCAAAATTAGCCTTAGGTAACATTTTAAAAGCTTTTACCACTCATCAGCTTAATGTCAGAAATGACTGATCGCCGTAGAATTATTGATCACAATCCAAGGTTCGCTGTGATATGTAACGTGTAGAGTCATTTTTGCATGTGTAGGTGGGGGATTTTTTTTGTGCATTTTTATATTTTTTATATCTGACTTTCATTTTATGAAACTTTTTTTTTTACACTTAATCTTATTGCTATCATATACAGGGACCTAACAAGCACCCTATGTGATAGCAAAGTTATAAAGTGACAGGTCCAATTTATGGAGACATCATGGGTCTATTAGTCCCCAAATGTCACCTAGGGACCCCAGATAAGCTGATGAAACTGATATGTGCTTCAACAGCTTCAGATCTGTCAGTTTTATGGCTATAGCAGCCAGAGAATTGAAAGCTTGGGAGTGAGACACTTGAAGTTTGGAGAAGGGGGGTGGAATCCAGAGCTCGTTTGGAGCTAGGGGGAGAAATTGTTATATTCTGATCTCTCTTGCTGTTTTCTCATAGTAAGAGTAGTGAAAGAGATTGGAACACAGTGATCTCTCCAATGCTTTGTTTACATTTTTGAATTCTGTGATGACACAGCAACCATGTGGTACAGACCCATTTTCACTGGCTCTGTACCATCTTTCTTCTGAACTTCACTGTCCAATGGACAATGAGTTCACACTATATTCTGCTGTGTGTTCTAGACGGCGTGTGCAAACTGGAAAAAAATCTCGATTCCAAGATGGCAGCCCCCTGTGGCATTGCAACCCTAAATTGCACATGCTGTGTATAAAACCATCTAAAAGGCATAATTTTATTTACAGTGCCACTAAATTGAGAGGTTGAATCTTCTTCACGTACCTGAACTATTTGCAAAATGTATCTTATTTGTCTATCACTTTGCTGTAAAACCTCAAATGATCTGGAGGGTGGCTATTTTTGTTCCCCATGGTCACTGTGTGTGATGTAAAGTAGCCAGCACTCCAAGTTCACTCCTGTGAAAGTCTGTAATTTCTAGCTAGCTAAACTTGAGATTGTAATCCATCACATGTCTTGGTTGGCACCATTCTTTGGGGCAGTATTTCTTACACTGGGGTTTTTTAGACAAAGCCATGGAAGCCACCCTTCCAATGGTCTGTTGGTACAGATGTATTACTAAGGCTGGGTATAGACGTTACAATTATTGTACCAATCCTGATCGATCATCAGGATTGGT
>JAEOBE010633751.1:0-10856 GCA_022657655.1 Phrynoglossus myanhessei | reverse complement strand
AGGGCAATCTGCAGTCTTCCATCCACTTTCACAAACTCCAGCTTGATAATGAAATCCAAAGAGTGATCCTGAGCGAGGTCAGAAACAGAATTTGGCTGACAGCGAGAGGGGAGCTGACATGAGGCAAGCCAGGAAATCTTTATATATGTATTGATAAGCTGAAGCCACCTCTGTTTAGTTTGCAACTCAATGTAAGTCTATGGGATTTGAACTTACTAAAGTGTGTATGTCTCAGCACTTGCTGTCACCCTGTGATTTTAGCTCCATTTTGCTATGTTTCCACCTTGCTGTCCAGTGCTGGATGTTTGGGGCATTTGAATTCAGGTCTCCATTGTCCTGGGTCAGTGTTCTAACCCCTAAGCTACTGGGGATATCCTCTAACATAGGAGTGTTCTTTCTCGTATAGCTTGAATCACTTTAGCCTATAAAGTTAAAGGCATGAGTTGGGACTCAAACCTGTAAACACTCTGTCAAAAGGTAGAAAATTCCAGGGACAAGTTCTCAAAACCTGGCATCATATCTGGACATTAGAGACATTTAACAACAAGGCAATGGCTAAATACACAGTGGCATAGCCAGAGGTATGGTTGCCCTGGGCAGAGGAACATTTTGAGCTCCCCTTCCATAATATCTGCAAGAAGAAATAGCCATGAGAGAAAAGAGAGACGGCTAGGAGAGAGTGAGGAGAGACAGCTTAAACAGGGAGGAGAGACAGCCTAGAGAGAGAGTGAGAAGAGACAGGTAGGACAGCCAAAAGTGAGAATGAGGAAAGACAGCTGGGGGAAGAGAGAGGGGAGGCAGCCAGGAGAGAGAGCAAGGAGACAACCAGGAGAGAGAATGAAGAGAGACAACCAGGAAAGAGAGACAAGAGAGACATCCAGGAGAGAGAGCACAATGAGAGACACCCAGGAAAGAGTGAGAAGAGAGAGTGAGGGAGATAGCCAGGAAAGAAAGAGAGCAAGGAGAGACAACCAGGAGAGAGAGTGAGGAGAGTCAGCCAGGAGAGAGAACGAGGATAGACAGTCGGGAGAGACAACAAAGAAAGAGAGGAGACTCAATATTTTCTATCCCACGGGGGGCTATTAAGCCCCTATGTGATAGCATATGGAGGTAACAGGTTCTCTTTAGGGAGAGATCTGGGGTCTATTAGAATCCATATTTCTCCATCCTGCCCCTCCAGCATATAGAAGCTCCAGTACAATGCAGTGCTGGATCTTGTATAGAAAGAAGCAATCTGAAACTGACAGATCGCTGACTTCTGACAGCTGAGTCGGTGGCTTCTGACAGTGCCAACCAGGGAACTGAAGTATCCCCGACTAGCTCTTACTCCACCTACGGGGAGCAGGGGATTGTGGGGGTGAGTTTCCAAAGCAGCAGATGAGTCCCTTACAACTCGGCACCCCATCTCCAACTCTGTGCCCGGGAGGCACATCCCCGACCCCTCCAGTTCCTATGTCACTGTAACTACAGTCATACATATGTCAAAATGTAGGGTTACCAACAGACAAAAGATTGTTGATCAATCTGCTATAGTTTTACCAACAACTAAATGGGGTACGGAACAGCTTTCAGGCCCATTTAAATCTATGCATGTCTGTAAAACTGTTTTTAGAAGTGTAACGAAGGTGCATTGACCATTATTGTTTATTGTGTTTTAATATATATTCTTTATTTAAGGTTTTGTAATACAAATATAGAGAAAGGAAATGGGGGTCAACATCAGAACATATCACAATATGCACATTATGCTGAGTGCACAGTACACAAAATAAGGCATGTATGGCAACAATCTCGGGGTGGGAGAGGGGGGAGAGAAGAAAAAAAAAGGGGAGGTTAGATAGGTTTGCATTGCCATCAATGAAGACAGACAGGCCAGTAGGTAACCCTTGTCAGTGAGCCAGTGTTTAGCACATTACCCTGGAACTGAAGCATCGTTAACCAACATTAACCAGTAGAGTGAAGTCTCAACTGAAATTGAAACCAACAATTTATGTCACCAGGAGTAGTATGGATCATCTCAATTAACTATGTAAAAACCTGAGAAGCCAGGTAACACAGGTGTTGTACGAGTATAATAGGTCACCTAAAGCGCATTACGTGAGCATCTGGAAAGGTGGAAAGCAAAGGCGTCTGTGCCACAGTACAGGAAGAAAAGCTCAAGGCAGTATAACACTGGGACAGAGAGGAATATAGGTAGGTCTGGAAGCCGTAGAATGAGCAAAGAACCTGGCTTTTCTTTGGGCGTTTGGATTTTATTGAACACTCATTTGAATGTGCATTCAGGGTGTTGGTAGCCAATCGAAAACATTTTTGGCCCCAAATGCACCTAGAAACACCTGAAAAAAGGGTCTGGGAGCATTTTCGGCAACAGGTGAATGTGCGACAAAACACCATATTGTGAACCATCCAATACCATCTCCATTCAAATGAATGGGATTTAGTGTTGGGGCTGTTCTATAGGCGTTTTGTCGCATATACGAACATGCAACAAAGCTGCCTGTTGTGAATGCAGTCTATGTGTTGACTATGTTTGCACTGCTGCTGCTACGATTAAGACCCCTGCGTGGGTTGAAACGCATTAGCATTATCCGCACTCTCCACATCAATAAACCTCCATTTTGGTACTGCTGTATCTGAACTTTCTATTATTTTGCATTACTGAGTCCAGCAGAGACCTCTTTAGGATGCTACAGCTCCTTGCATGGTGGTGAGGGGTTGATCTGCTTTCACCTGTCAATTTACACCAGGTAATGCTTAATGGCAGATCCTATAAGGAAAGATGCAGTGAGAGAATATGGAGATTGGTGTAACTGGTCTCTTCTAGAAAAAAAAGCTAGCTGCCTTTGTCATGCTACTCCAATGGTTTCAATACTTTGTGAGACACTGGCCCTGTGCTGATCACTGCACAGATCACTCTGATTTTCTTGCATTCTTGATATAAATCCATGAGACAGGAAGTACTGAGGTGAGAGACTTCCAAGTAAGTAGCAATTTACAAAGGAGGTCAGCAATGGCGGCCCATGTTTGTCATAGTACAGGGTTTACTTTAATATGATTTGATTAATAGTAATCAGAGCAGCAGAATTAAAGACAAGAAAGAAAGCCCACGATCAGTCACTAGGTGGCGGTGTTGCCTCATTCGATCACTCACTGTACTTTAGAATAAATGTAGGATAATTTGAAAATGATTCAGAAGAATGCTTAAAAAAGAAACCTTGATTTGTAGTATATTTTTAATTTAATTCCTGTCAGATATGCAGCCTGTTACATAAATTGCTTTCTTCTGCAGCATATTTTAATTGCCGGGAGAACGATACAAGGAGGACTCATTCCTGAGGTCGTTTGAAGTTAGGCCCCGAGTCCTTGCTTGATACAATGACCCCATCCTGATAGTGTGGATCAAGTAATCACAATGAACTACACAAAATAACAAGTCCATTAAAAATTGAAACTTTTGATGGATCAAGTAATGAAACTGCACAGTTTGATTAGGCATCAAATTACCTGCAAGATAATACAGCTCAGCTCCGGCAATACAAAACCCTGAATGTAAAATTTGTTATGCTCTAAGAATAGATTGTAGAATAACAGATACTCTGCATAAAGGCAGAATTCCAGGATAACATACATCTCTGGAAATTAGTTCATAGATTTGCTTCCTAATCACACTTGTGTCTTAAAACAAAAGGCTGAGACTGGCTTTTGTTGGTTTTTTTGGTAATGTTGGTGAGATTTCTATGCATTGGAAACTAATGCAACATACATGCAGAAACCAAGTTCCTTGACAATCGCTTCTTTGCAGATAAGCCAGTCCAGGACTTTCGTGCCAAGAGGCTCTTCTCTCCTTTTCCTTTCATACCAATTGCAACACAAAATTGTGTGAAATTGCATATTTGTGTTGCAATCTGTGCTTTTTCTTTTATTTGTAGGCATTCAATAATACTTCGACATCCAACTGCTTTCTTAGAGTGAGCATGTGGGCACGCCTGCACTTCTAAAGACTTCTCAGGTCCATAGGTCAGGAACATCTAAGATTATCTTTATGGAACCCTATTTAATCAACTACCCCATAAAATGTCAACCAGGAAATGTCTGATGTTGCTGCTGATTACCAAAGAAAAGAGTCATGTGATGCGTACAAGTATCCAGAGATAGACCAAACTATACAAGCAATGCTCCAGCTTTTAAGCCATTGAAGGTTCTCATTCATTCAGATCATAGCATACCTGTATATAAATAGTTAAAAAAAATTAAAGCATTTGGGCTTGACGTGCTTTTCCTGAAAAACACAGCAAGTCCAGTTTATTTTATTTTTTTACAAATATTTCAGCTTTTAAATCTTCCTTGCAATTGTCGAGTTGTTTTTCAGCTCATAACATGCAGTTTTGAGAGCCAATCATCTGTTACTCGTTGCCGGGACAGTATCACAGCTAAATTCTGGTAACTGAACCAAGGATGGGTCAACTGCACCCCAGTCATTCCTTCTGGGAAATCTTTGTCTTCCTAAGGCTAGTGGTACATTAGTGTATTTCCAAGTGCAGGTACTTTGTTAGCATTGTGAAATAGATTGGGGTAGGTGGCTATGGCTCCTTATTTGAGAATGGGAAGTCTTTGAAGTATTCATTCCATGTGTATATGTATGGTGATGCTTAGTTCACTCTGAACTCTGCCCTGAAAATGGATCCTTGCGTGGCTTCGAAACCTTTGGATTTTTACTGCTTGACTGAAATAAAGATGGAATTCATTTTAATCGCATAAGCATGTGTGTACTGATGACACTTGAAGGACTTCTGATTTCCTTCATGGCTCCTTTCGTGGATTTCACTGCGAGCACCAAAAACTAAAAGGTCAGTGTGTGATGTATGGTGGGCAGAAGACATTTTGTACTAATTTGAGAATGGAGAAGCAAATATTTCAACTACTTCTATCACAAGAGAAGTATGGAGGCTGTTAAAGGTGACCTCCTTTAAATGACTGTTGCCTGGATTAGACAGGTGTTGGTAATGGAAGCCTAGATAATTCTCCCATGACAGGAGTACTTTAAGCTAGCTCTTCACAAAGATTTATTGGCCAAGCTTGGATGATGTTGTAGACTTTATGGTGAGGGTCTTGCTAAAGGGTATTCTCTCTATGGCCACCATATAGCCACCTTTAGTCTGCGCTTTTATAGCCTGCACACTCTGCTGAGTTTTACAGAAACAACAGTCCTCAAAGACTGCTTCTCTTGCTGAGAGAATGATATTTGGGTTACTTATGACATTTATTGCTCACGATGGAAAAGTCAACTTCCTCGCTCATTATTACTGATAAAATATGAATTATGGCACTGGTGAAAGATTGCTTCTGTAAATATGAATTAACAACGCCAACAGCACGTCATCTATAGGTCAGAATAAAGGAGGTGAATATGCAGCCAATAAATGGTATTATTGTAACTATAGATTTTCTGACAAGTTACATTTGTGGCCTTATTCAATATACAAAGAAAGGATGAAAGCACATATTAAGTAATCCACAGCAACCAATGAACATTATCCTAAACCCAACCAACATATTGTTGACATGGATAATACACCCCAAATTAACACTTTGCTCTTTGAACTTTTATTGAAGAAGAATTTTTATACCAACCCATCTGTGCCTTGATAGAACCTGCAAATTCTTTAGGTGGGAAGGCTAGGAATGTCCTCGCAAGCAAACCTTTTTAAGAGAATGTTGCTGTATGAAGATATTCTATTTATGAGATTTTTATCTGGGGAAAGCATGAGAACAATCCATTGTGACATGTACAGTGGCAGAAGTATTCAGTGAGACGGGCAAGCCTGTGCATTAGTAAAAAGAAACCATGTTGTGTTTTAATCTATATCCCCAAGGCATAAGGTCAGCCCGTAGCACTCAAAGCTTTCAACATCCTTTTGCCAGACACTTCTGTTGTGTATGGAGCAAACAAATGCATCTCATGACTTTTTTTCACATTTTATGCATAATTACTGAAAGTTTAAAACTGCCATAAAACTTAAAACCAACCACAACAGCTGTACTAAATACTGAGTCAGATGACATTCAGAAAATGTATTATTGCCTGTGGTGATTTTGGCATCCAGACTGAAAATGATGGAAATAAGCACCATGCATTATGTATTTATAACTGTATTGTTTACTTTACAATACTTTTTCATAGACAGTACATTCAGTTAGATTATTGTATGGAGGCACCACCATCAGGGATTCATACTGAATGAAGTACATTTAAAGTAGGGCTCTACTAAGTATTCTAGAACAATTGGTTATGTAAATTAAACTTGGTGTTTTGGCACTTTCCCATACCTCTGTATGAAAAATGCTTTACTTATCAGTTTATTTAAGTTAAGTAGATTTAAGCATACGATCCTCATATGACCAAAGACAGAACTTTATAGAATATATTCTTAGTTCTGGATAGAATGAGACTCCAGTCTGGCATTATACGAGGCAGCCGCAGACCGATACTGCAGAACCTTTTTAGTCTGTTGAGGACTGCTTCTGCAGTAAAGTGCCCCAGGACCACTTGTTCACATACCAACAGAAGCTACTGCGAAATGCATCAGGAGCTCATTCAAGAACCTGTGATGCGAGACAATGTGTTCCAACTTTTGGACTTACTCATGTCATCTAGCATGGAACTATTACCATTATCCACATAATTTATATTCCTTTTGGGCACCATCAGTTGCTTTTAAGAAATGTTTTTTGAAATGGTACCAATAAAAATGTCATGTACATTTTAAATATGTTGCAGTGGCATGCTTAAATTCTGCATAAACCTGCATTTATCAGTTATGGATTCTGGATAGAATGTCTGTGACCCCAGTATAGAGATTTCAACTCAAAGAAATGGGAACTCTCCCTAGCGCTTACAGAGACAGAAACACAATATGCTTTAGTGTAGTGAAGAAGAATCAAAACCTCTGTTGCTATTTAGGTTTTTATTCTTGATAAAATCTAGAGCGTCAAACAAATGCTTTGATATTTCCATTGGACTATTTACTCCAGTTCTGGGCCTCCTTGTCCAAGGGGCACCCCATTTTAGTCAAGAGTGGCTTTAGGGGTTGTCTGGAGAAAACAGTGAGCGCTACAGGATAGACATGTCCATTTTATTTTGTGCTGACGAAAATTGGGATGCATTCATGTTGTCAATGTCATTCGGACCATTGTTGAAGGTTAACATTACAATAAAAATAGTGAGTGTTCACCCTCTACTTGTTAGAATTTTAAGGGGGACTCCATTCCAAAAAACACATACAAAAAGAAAAGCATGTGGTCCCCCATAATATTTTTTACAATACCCTTGAGCTAAGCAGTGGTCTGGCTGAGCAGGAAAGGAGTAGTTTACATCCCTTCTTCCTGCACCATACCAGCCCACGTGCTCTCTACATGTAGTAGAGTCCCCATGTTGATGAGAACAAGGGCATCTTCCCCACAACCCCGATGGTTAGAATTTTTTTTACATTTTTATTTACTTTATTTTACATGTTTTTTTTAACTTTTTTTTCACTTAACTTTATTGGTATCACATAGGGGCTAACAATCCCCTATGTGATAGAATGTTTGCTATGACAGGAGAGACCTGAAATCTAATAGACTTCTAGTCTCTCCTCTACACTCCAAGGAAGGAGATCTTGTACAGTGGTGGAATTATATTTATAGCTCTTGCCACAAGCCCCTTTTAATACATGACAGTATCATGCTTGCTTTGTTGGCTGCTGATTAGCATTGCATACTATTGATAATTTTTGATCTATGAGGACCCTCAGGACCTTTTCCATGTCAGACTTTCCCAGTGTAGCTCCCCCCAGACAGTAGTTGGCCTGCTTGTTCCTCGTCCCCATGTGTATAACCTTACATCTTTCAATACTAAACCACATTTGCCATTTGGCGGTCCACGACTCAATTTTATCCACGTCAATTGTCTTTAGAAACCATGGCCCTACATAGTTTAGTGTCATCTGTGAAAACTGAAATTGTACTATCTACTCCAATCTATATGTCATTTATGAATAACATGTCATGAATCAGGCCTAGTACTAAACCCTGGGGCACACCACTCTCAACTTTTGTCCAACTTGAATATGTGCAATATATTACTACCCTCTGTATGTGATCCTGCAGCCTGTTTTCCACCCATCTGCATACAGTTTCATCCAGATGTATAGACCTTAATTTGTGCAGTAGACACCTGTGGAGTACTTTATCGCATGTGTTAGCAAGGTCAAGATACACGACTTCCACTGGTTTCCCTTTATCTAAATTTCTATCCGACCTCCTCATAAAATGTTAATGGGTTGGTTTGACAAAATCTGTCCTACATGAAGCCATGTTGGTTTACTTATGATACTGTTTTCACCTGCAAAATTCTGTTTATTAACATTCCCTCAAATATGTTGCAAACTATTGATGATAAGCTTATTGGCCTATAGTTACCTGCTGTACTTCGGTTTCCTCTTTTGAATATTGGTACCACATTTGCTTTCCACCCATTGGATGGTACCATTCCTGACATTAATGTGTCCCTAAAGA
Source organism: Phrynoglossus myanhessei (assembly GCA_022657655.1). Lineage (NCBI taxonomy): Eukaryota > Metazoa > Chordata > Amphibia > Anura > Dicroglossidae > Phrynoglossus > Phrynoglossus myanhessei. The sequence goes on along the minus strand of JAEOBE010633751.1, from coordinate 2,300 downwards.
TTATGAATAGTGGCTTGGCTATGACCTGGCCTACTTCCTTGAGAACCCATGGAAGCAACCCATTTGGCCCTGGCGACTTGTTGGCATTCAATTTTTTCCAAACTCCTTTCCATTTTGATCTCCGTCAACCACTGAGGTATAGTTAATTGTTATTAGAATTATGCTTTATTTTATTGAACCCTTCTGACTCTTCCATAAATACTATGGTAAAGAATGTGGTTAACACCTCAGCTTATTCCTTGTCACTTGTAGCCAGCTTCCCCTCTGCGTTATTTATGGGGCCTACATTTTCTGTTCATGTTTTTTTATACTGTTTATGTAGTTATAGAATTTGCTTGGGTTTCTTTTGCTTTCTGCTGCTATGTGTTCCTTGTACTCTATTTTTTCTAATTGTTTTCACAGCACTTCCTGTGTCACTGCACAGAGTCCCAATCGGAAAGCAGGAGCTTTCGGTCAGGTCCCAATTACCATCCTGGAGACAGCGATCATGGTGTCAGGTCTGGCGGAGGAGCCGGGGGTCCTGGAAAACTACCGGCAGACAGGGGGGGAGGGCGTTACCAGTTGCGACACTGGATCGTCATCTAGAGGGCTGTACAGGGCTCCAAATCATACAAGCCACATTTCACTGTACATTTTGGTACGAAAGTAGAGGATGTACATGCACATGACAATGTGGGAAGTCCAGCAAAATCCACCATCAGACACGTCATCCAGCAATGTAAATGCTCCTGATCCAACCATGCCCAATAGCTACCAGCTTTTGATTTCCACTACTTGTCATCTCGATCAAATGTTTACATCAAGTGGTGGGATAGCAACAGCTATCCTGCTATTGACCATTTGAAATAGCAGTAAGCTAGCAGCAGGCTGGCTATTGCCCCCACCCACTGCCTGCTGTCATTCCAAAGAGGAAGACCAAAGAGAGAATTTTCTCTTTTTCATGACCACTCATCTGCGAAGCAATAGCCATCCTGCTATTGGTGTACTGTTGAACAGTAATTTTCAGCTTAGATCCTGCAATTGCAATATAAAATAGTCACTAGCTAGCTGGTTATTGCTGATGCCCACTGCCTGCTGTTAATCTTCAGAGGAGTAGACCTGACAATGTTCTTTCTGAGGTTTACCTCTGTGGTGCAATTTGAAATAGCCAAAGGAAGGCTAGCTACTGCTCCCCGACTGCCTGATGTTAACTTTCAGTTGAGGTAGTGAGTTGCGAGGAATTTTTTTTTTTCCAATGAGATGGTGGGCATTGGAATTTCAGGATTTGGAATATTTCAATTGTTGGAAGATGTGATTGACATCATGGACTTGTCAAAAACTGTGTTGTGTGATAATTTACTATTTATTGTTTACTTAGTGAATGAGTAGGGCTAACAATTACACTACTCCTTCATGAGAATGGGGGGCAGCATCTAGGTGCCCCCTTAATCAAAGTGAGCACCCAATTTCTTGTAAGCCCCCTACCTACAGACCCCCACAACCATCAGACCACTGTTGGAGGGAAAAGGCCTTTGTCCTCATCAGCAGGCCACTACTCATATCAAGGGTCTGGTAGGGAATTTCGCATGAAGCCTCCTCTTAAAATTCTAACTAGACCTAAAAGGCCTGGTACAAATTGGGCAGAAGATCCCATTCTGTTTTTTTGTTCATTAATTTCATGAAATTAGTTTTTAAGGCTCCAATTGATCCAAAACGCAAACTGAAATTCGGATTATTTCCAACTAATGAATAACAAGTGGATCTGAATATTACAATAAAAGTCTTTATGGATCTGAAACAAAACAAATTGCTAGTGAGTTTACATATCTACCACGGAGAACGCAGAAGATCAACAGTCCTAGAAGTGTTTCCTTCTGAAACAGAACAGGAGAGGAGAACCAGTTTAAGTCTGGACTTCTCCACTGTTTGAGGAAAATTTCGTTTCCAGTTGTAACTTAAACACATGAAGTAGGGATGAAGCTGGCCATTACGTATCATTTTTTTGCTTAGCCCTATGGGCCAGGCTGTCATATTCTCCCCCATCAAGTTACTGCATCCTACAGCAGTAGGTGTGTAGAATACCCCATCAGTGACTCCAGATGATTGTTTGCAGTCATTATTTGCCCGAAATTTTTAGACTGGTTCTGCCGACAAAAGTCGATAAAAGAATCTGTTTGTTGAATAGTGGAGTGCTGATGGGTCCACACTCTAGTCAAATTTCGACCTGTAACTGTTCAAAATGTTCTAAATAATTTTATTTGCCCTCTTATTTAATTTTAATTACTTTATCTGTGCCTGACTCCTGAAGATTAGAGTCAATG
>JAEOBE010633518.1:0-10003 GCA_022657655.1 Phrynoglossus myanhessei | reverse complement strand
TTCTTCTTCTTCTTCGTCTTCTTGTTATTCTTCTTCTTTTTCTTTCGTCTTCCTAACCTACCAAATAAAAAAAAATAGATTTGTTATATTCAGTAATATTTTGTTCGTTTTCGGTATTGGTGCCTTTCAGAAATTTGGAAACATCTGAATTTCGGAAACCAACATTTTCATCCGAATTTTAATTTGGAACGAAATGAAAATGCAATTTTCATCCTAATTTTTATTTGGAATAAAACGCACATACCTAGCAGACAGTGTATATGTGTTTTTCTATTATTTTTGGAGGCTTCGTCTGCATTTAGTGTACTTGCTCTTGCATTTCCCTATCTGTGCTGTCATTACACAGTGTTCTGGGTTATTTCTGAGCACATTGTTATTTTACTTTCTGTTTGCATTCTCCCCCTGTCTTCTTTCCTGTGTCTTTTTTCTTTCTTTTCCTCTCATTCCCTCTCTCTCACATGCCCTCTCATTTTCATGCTCTTTTTCTCATGTCCGGTTTCTCACTCTTTGTGTTACTTGTGCCCACGGTCTTATTTCTTGTCCCACACTTTCTCTTTTTCTCCTTAGTTTCCTCATTAATCATTCAATCACTTTTTTGCTGCTTTTACTATTGGACATTTAAAAACGTTATAACAGCTTTATAGATTGAAGTATATCTAAGCCCAAGAGCAAACAGTTTATTGCAGTTTATCAATCCTTAGACATAGTGGCTACTTTAGTTTTCTTTCTTAGGCTTTCCTCTATGTTCTCCTCTGCTGATCTGGCCAGTAACCCTGTTATTTCAACTTCCTTCAACAAACAAAGCTGTCCGGTGGACAGCAGCAGACAATGACGAGGATGCTTACAATGGAATTCATTTATGTATAACCTTTATCTATCTAATCTAATATATGTCTAATCTAAAAGATTTATATGACCTCAATTCCCCCCCCTCACTACTATCAATCACGGATGAGCTACAGAAATAGAAGAGGTTGACCTTTTCGTGGCTAGGCCGAGCGGCTCTGGTAAAAATGACAGTCTTACCCAAGTTTTTATACCTGTTCCAAACTATCCCCATTGCCCTGATGAATACATTTTTTGCTAAACTTCACTCGATACTCTTCAAATTAATTTGGTCCGATGAACACCCTCGGCTAGCGAGGACGTTACTTTTTCTTCCTTGCTCCAAGGGAGGTCTGGCAGTCTCGAACTTTTGCAATTATTATTTGGCAGCACATGTGTCGAGACTAGTGCATTGGCATCTTCATGGACTTACCAAAACCTGGGTCCATATAGAAAGCCTATTGGACTTAGCCTGGACACCAAGACCCTGTACTGAAACAATTCTGTTATGACACCCGCTGATAGGCCCCACATTGTCCAAAACATGGCGTTTGAGGAGAAAGGGGATACTCTCGACAGTATATGGTCCACTTACTCCATTGACTGACAATTAGGAATTTGAACCTGCGATCCAGACAGACTTCAAAAATCTCTGGCACCTTGACTCTACGGTAAGGGCGCACTCTTTCTTTCACCCAAGGGCACGTTCCTATTTAAAGAGTCAATTGAAAAAGAGGTCTCTAAGAATTCCATTCCATGGTGGACTTATCTACAGGCGTGATCCTATTTAAGAAACTCTCACAGTCATTTTAGTAGGAAGCTTTCGCCCTATGAAGGTATTTGTGTTGGTAAGGGTCCTACCTCCCACCTCATCTCCTATATTTACTCAATGCTTACACCCTCGCTACCACAGGTGATCACCTCTTTAAAACTGAAATAGGAGAAAATTCTGGGCTCAAGCTTGGTTAATACCTGGGATAAAATCTGTGACCAAACCCACCACAGCTCCATCAGCACCAGGATGCAAGAAACAAACTACAGAATATTCACCCTATGGTATAGGGTTCCTCAGACTCTTGCCAAAATGTACCCTTTGATTCCAAACACTTGCTGGCGCTGTGAAGATGCAGTTGGAACTTTTGAACATATCTTCTGGTCCTGCCCGAAGTTGGCACCCTTCTGGACAGAAGTACTGTACATTCTCTAATGGTTCATATAGGAGGAGTACACTTTCCCTGCTCCTTAGGCGGTATGCACTACCATGCCGATGGCCCACATTTTCGAAACAAATCCCTCCAATGTCATATGATTCATGCTGCCCGGTCTCTGATACCCATATTGTGCAGGGACACTTGCCCTCTTTCTGTGCAAGATTGGATTAGGGGTGTTAATCATATTCAGGAAATTGAAAATTTTGTAAGCAGCAGGAACAAAAAGTCTAAAAGTTTTATCAAAACGCGGGCGACCTGGGTTTCTTTTCAATTCTCACAGGATTATAAACAATTGCTTAATCTGGACTAGCCAGTTATGGCCTGATTTATGGTCTCGAGTGGGGTGTGGGAGATTGTGAGATGGGTTGTATGGGGCACCATGCTGTTTACTCTGTTGATTCTGTTTGCACTGCATAAGAAATCTCTTTCTTTTGAATTCCCACCTGTCAAGAATGGAGCTTTGCTATTTGTACTCATGCAAAATGTCACTTCACTTGTTGTCATTGCCTTTGTGACAGTGTCATGTCATGCTAACAACTATTTTGATGTACACTTGTTTGAAAAATAAAAATATTTTTTTTTTTGTGGAAAAAAAAAGTGTTAATTGGAACTCCCCTTAATTTTTTAGAAAAGTCCATCTGAATCTTCTAGTGAAGCTAATATTACATTCTGCATAGGCTGACAATGCTGCTGACTAAGGGTGGCATTTTTTTTTCCCGCCATAGGTGTAGTTATTCTAAGTGCTCATTCCCACAAACACAAAAGTGATTATTGAGCTCTTTTCTGGCAATTCTCCTTACAAAAGTTTGTGCAATTTTAAAAGTGTCTTTTTAAAATCGCACTATATTCATGCGATTCTGCAAAGGGTGTGTTTTTAAACAGCCAATCAAAAGCATTCTAGTGTATTCCCTTCCTGCGATTTTTCAGTGATTTTTATGCTACACTAGTTTATGCTAATACTAGTTTATGGAGACAATCTCCACTACAATTGCAGAAGAATCACAGAAAGTATTGCTTGTGCCTGCAATTTGCGATTCACGATTGTCGCCGCAATTCGTATTTGTGACAATTGCGGCAGTGGGAACAGCACCATTGATTAGCATGGGGAATCATATCGCTGCAATTGTTGTAGCTATGAAATTGCAGTGACAAGCGCGATGTTGGTGGGAATGGGCCCTTAGACAGGAAGTGTGTTACTAGTCAGGTCAACAGGTTAAAATAAAGGAAAAAGCCTAAAAAATAAAAACAAATACAATTACCATATCTAAGGATTGTAGTTGTAAGCTTGATACACTTTAATTAAAAATAGAAAGTTATATTAACAGGTATTGCTACAATGCAATCTTCTTTCCTGTGCTGACAACCCCCATCCCCAGTGATCTTCCAGATTATATAATTGCCATTGTCAATCAACTCACTCTGGCAAAGTCCTGCCAGATGTCAGACTTAGATGAATATATCTTGCTTCACAAGGTAAGAAAAATTAAAAACCGCAGAGGACTGGTTACAGGGGGGTGGAAGCGGGTTAATATTTGTACTGGCTTAATAGGAAAGCCTTGCCTTCCCTCCCCCAGCAACACTGGCACTTGAATCACATGCCAGTCCAATTTATACTTCTCGCCTGCTCAGAGATACAAAAAAGTGTTGCTTCTCTCCCACTGTGCTTTAAATGTATGGGATCTCCTTCTTTAGCTTTGCATATGAACCTGGGGTCATCCGTTATTCAAAATGTCAAGCCCTGGAACATATGCCTGACTTCCTACATGCAAGGGGGCATGGAAGAGGCAAAACATTATGCCAGTCCTGAGCAGGATGAGCATTATGAATTTGCTTTTCCACACATTTGCTATGTGACCTAATTTACAAAGCTGCTGCAAAGGAGAGGAGGAAAAGGGTGTGAAAACCTCTTTTAAGAGCCTGTTGATGTCATCCTCCAATGACTTCCATTGCTTTCTGTAGCTTTTGTTATCTTACTTTTTTTTCCTTTTGCCAATCAATATTTTAATTTTACATGTCCTGAGTGGTAAAACTTCTAGATATTTGTTTCATGAAATACATTTTTAGTAAAGATGACAAATACAGTATATCCATTCAAACATGGACAGCGTAATCAACATGTTTCACACTATGGGACCTTCTACAGGGGTACATTTGTGACAAAGTATGTAATTTAGGCCAGAATTGTCAGCATATAAAATTCCTTTAAGGCTTCAGAGAATGGAGATGCCCATAATGAACCACTCTAGTGAGGCACCAAACCGCGATGAGAACTGGGTTCTACCACCATGTATGTTTTTAAACATTCCATCCCAATCAAATCCTGTGTTTCTTCTCCTGTGTAATGGTACTTTTATAACCATGAGATTTGGGTGCTCCTTGACTGATTTGTTATTGGTGCCTCCTCTCTCTGAAGAGCTGAAGGAATTTTATATTGCATTAATAACACACTTTATCACAAATATATTCCTGAGGAAGAACGCATACTGAGAAATGTGTTGAATACACGGCTCATTCACATTTTGCAAGTTAATTCACTTTATAGTGGAAACATGATAAATACACTGTGTGATTTATAATGATATGGCCAGTATAGAGCAATGTGTACATTGTGGTTGGAATATTTGTCATTCATTAATTCTATTTCAGGTTTTTAATTGTAATATTTAACAAATATTGATTTTATTTATACAAAGATGTGTGAATGCTGGGTACCAAAAAAAGTCTGTTTAACCCCACTTTGTATTATTTGTAGTTCATTTTGGGATGTGGTACCCTCTGGCACTCTTTTTTTTATAGATATCTATTTGTGCTGTTATCTTTAATTAAAGTTATATCAACCTCTTGGTCTAACAGGATTTTAAGAGTATAACAGAAATACCAAAACGGGTATTTAACATATAATGGCATTAGAATGGTCTTTTAAATATTGTGTTCATAGTTCTTTTTATTGCGGGTCAATATACCAATCCATCTCTTGCACTGAAATAAAAATCCAAGTATACATGTTCTTAAGAGCCAAAATGTCCCATTAATTAAAAAAGATGAAACACACAATACAATAGTAACTAAAAAAATACATCGACAAAAAGGAGACTTCAATATATTACATTCAATAAATGATTTTCTGACCTTTTGGTCTTACGACCTTAAAGCAATGAGACGCAAAAGCTGCTAGCCATGTAATTTATGAAACCTCTGATTTAAAGTTTATATAGGATACGTATTGTTTTTCCAACACAATCTGGTTGTTAATGCATTGTAAATTATTGTAATTGAGGCAGTCCACATTCTATTTTTAAAACCTACCATTCCATCAACCTGTTCAACTTGGGCAAGTTTCCATACTATACTGCAGCAAACTGGATAAAAGGTTACATCTGACCAGGCTATTTCCCTGGCATAATTTCCTAATGAATTCCACAAAAATGTCACTGTTAAATTGTCTCAGACTGCATGCCCTTTTGTGGTTTTGTACTGACTCCATTAAATGAGCACTCCAGTTATTAATATGGCCCAAAATTCTGAAACATTTAAGAACCAATGCACTTTTCCTACATTAGGCACAATATTTAAAATTCTGTCACTCTGTGTATTTCAGTAAAGTGTAAGGAAATAAAATTCATGCCTAACAATTTCCATAAAAAAACACTTAGCAATTTGTTGCTCTAAGGGCACATGAGCAATGTTAACATTTAAATGCTTTTTCAGTTTTTACCCAATCTTTTCAAACAAAGAGTATTAGTTTCACAGAAAGTGATTTGAGAAGAGGCATATAAAATCTCATTCAGCAATGTCAAAAGTCTAGCTAATATTTATATTCTTAGTGCATGCTTGAAAATAAACTAAAATGCATTGCATTTTTAACCCATCAGAAGTGTAACTCTTGGAATAAACAGTATAGTTTTTTATGTAATTGTGTAGTAATACAGAGATAAGAACTATAAAATGCTGCTTGAATTGTGTATTCTTTGTATAGCTATTAGGGGCTGGATTATAACCTCTATGAGTCTCAGCCCCATCTAGTGGCAGTAGTACCATGCAAATGGCATCTGCCTAACTATACACTAGAGTGGAAGAGTTATAAATCAGCCCCCTATTTTTTGAGACTTTTTAACAATTTTTTTAACCACTTGACCTCTGGAAGGTTGTGTCGCCTTCATGACTAGGCCACTTCAACTGTCAATTGCTCGTTCATGCAGGACTGTAACCAAATTATATTTATAAATATATATAATTTTTTCCCCACAAATAGACCTTTTTTTTGGGTGGTATTTGATCGCCACCAGATTTTTTATTTTTTGCTATTTAACCAAAAAAAGGACCGAAAAGTTTGTAATAAAAAAAAATCCAATTTTAAATCATTTCTTCATAAATTTAAGTCAGAATGTATTCTGCTACATGCCTTTGGTAAAAATAAAATCCCAATAAGTGCATATTAATTGATTTATGTGAAACATATAGTGTCTACGAACTATTGTATATATACTGGAATTTACGCAGTTATTTCAGACCTATACTAGTAATAACAATTAGCAACGACTAATTAGTGTGACTGTGGTAGTGTGGACACACTGGCACTAAATAACACTGACTGGGAGGGACACTGACTGATTTTAACACTATCTGACATCACTAATGGAAATAATGCAGTGACCAGAAATAAAATACTGTATCCTGTCACTATATTAATGACACTGCTCAGTGATGAGTGATCAGTTAACTAATGGGTTAGCGGTTCTAGTGTAGTGTATCTGTGCTGCTTTTTACTCACAGATGACATGTTTTATCTGATATCAGCTCTAAACAGGAGCTGATATCTGTTAGAGAGTTGCATCCAGATCTCCTTTTGAATGCTTACCCAAAAAATGTAGATCTGTGTGCTGAATTTTGACACTGCACAAACATGTCAGCAAGTTCAAAGCCACAATTGTTGGCTGTATAGGTGTTTTTAAGTCTCTGCTGTGTCGAAACACAGCAACTCTGGCAGGGGGTGTGTGTGCCCACAAACGTGGACCGGGTACATTACTTAGCCTGCAAGTGCTCTTTGCCTTTTTCCATGGACCAGTTGGCAACTGGTTAAATATGGTAGGGATGGTATATACTGTATATATGCATACTGTATATAAGAAGAAATTAAGTACTCCCTACATGCATTTATATGCGTTATCTCTTTTAATCCATTAAAATGCGTACAAAGATCAGTGCAAATGTAGACAGTTTGAGGGGCCCCCCTTCATCATGCTCAGGGTAAACCTGCAGGGACGTTGTAGGTTGTATCCCCATGTATAGCTGTATTCAGTGTACATGTTAAAAGGAAAGGAATATCCATCTAAAAACAGGAGTAGTGTAACTAATTAAGAAAAACTTCACCTGTCAGTCTAGTTATGTAATATATGCTTTAATGTGTTTGTGTCAGAAGAAATATGTAAGTGAGACAAACAGAAAATAAAGGATCGTATTGCACAGCACCCACACATGATTCAGAAAGATTTATTACCAGTACCTAAATATTTTGCAGAACAGGGTCATGTGGAAACTGACTTGCATTTTGTTGTGCTGGGTGATGTATACAGAAATGAAACAGGGGAGGTTATAGGATTTTGAGTCTGAAGAGAATCGAGGTGTGGTGGATTAACAAACAGTCTTTATATCTTGATTGTTTCAATAGGGACTTTTATTTATGTAAAAGTAAAAGCGACACTGATAAATACTGTCTTTTACAGTATAGGATGACACTGTTATAGTTTAATGAAACTGTTTGAATGTTGTTACATTTGGACTATATGTGTGGAAAAGCCTATTTGCATCTTATAAGATTTTGGATAGGTTTGGTATGTGACTAGATCTGTACAGATATATACTGTACACTGTAAGATGGGGGATTGTCTTTATTGACTGATTTTTGTTTCAGTGTCAGTGATCATATGTCAATTAATCATTTGGGGTGCAGAGTTTTTAAACTTGCTGTGCATTTTCTGTGATTTACCTTGAACCTTGAGCATAATCAAGAGCATATAACATACTGTCGTCAACTGTAGTCAGAGTCATCCCTATAATGAGACAGTGTAAGGTATTTGCCTAAGGTGGCATCTCATTTGGTGTTGGTGGAGGAGGCGGGGCGCATTCCACAGCATCTCACGCTGCTAAGAGGTCTTATCAACCTTTGATGCTCATTCAGCTTCCCACCCAGCAAATTGTTGTCATTGGGTGCCAGGAGCTGAGCAGGTCACCCTTACTAGCATCATTCCAAGATCCTTGTAACCAGTGATGTCATGGAGCTGGCCAGGATGCTGGATAGAGACATTGACAATCAACCACTTACCCTAGCAGAACAACCTTTCACTGATAGTCTGCAGCCACCTCCCTGGATAGATAATACACTGACAGCACCCCCTAACCCATACCCCAACCCGCTCCCCTAGCACAGCCATTCACTGGCAACACCACCCCCACCTCCAGCCTCATATGGCAGTTAGGGCAGACGGCCCTAACTGTACTGATCATTGTAGTGATTTTAATAGCCAAATAGAGGTAACATATTTAAATACATGGAGTGCCTCATTTATTAGAGTTGTGAATAATCCACTAGTGTGGAATCTGCTGATTGTGCACATCAGCTAAGGCATTGATATTTTCCTTAGGCAGGATGCCATGCAGGGCAAGCAGGTTATACAGATTGCAGTATTGCTTGTTGCTTGTTCTCTCCTGTAGCTCCATCATCTGGGTATTGCTGTACATGCATTCTGTTGTGGCTGTCACTATCATCATTATAGACCAACTTTCACAACAAGTGGTTTATTGTTAAAGTTCTCCTGAAGAAGCTGAGACCAATGATACACACAGAAGGCCTCTTATGAGACTTTATCTGCCCCTTTTTTTATTTGGGGGTTATAAACATGCTATCTGGCCTATGGACTGTATTGATGAACTCTATACAGCTATATGTATATACTTGGGGAAACTACAAGGTACACCAATCATATTTATATGTTCCATTTTCATAGATTTAATATATTGTATCAATAAAGATTATTTTATTGCTTTTTTATAATTGGTATTGAGCCTTTGGTATTTCACATCCTACTAAAAGTCCCATTTCTACTCCCTATTGAGGGACCATTTGTATGAGCAATGGTATATTTTGGGGCGTAGGTATGATAGATGTCACTGATCACCTAGTATAAATATCTGTTATTAAACATATGTTTCTGTACATAGATCCATGGGTGTTTTAAGCAGTTACATATAAAATCAACCTTATCTTACCATTTATTTTGACTTACTTATTATGCAAAATTAGAAAAAAGACAAGCCCTAAAGGGATCACTACATTTTTACATAAAAATCAGTGATTTGTGGGGACATCCCACTTTTCATCTCCTACTGTAGGTCTATATCAGAGCTGTGTCTTTCAACCATACATGTGCGACTTGTTTCGTTACGAATCAAAATTCGTATGAATTTCATGAAATTTGTAGACTCAGAGGCATCCGAATTCCGAATTTTAATGCGTCTCAATTTTGTTTCCGAATTTCGTATTTTGTTGAAACAGGACCTAGTATACAGTATGTAGTATGGTACTAGTACATGCTGTATAGGTTCTGTTTCAACGAAATTCGGAAACTAATTTAGTTTTCTATGAATTTTGTATTTTGGGTACATTGCAAGCAACAGATGGCTATTTTGGGATTAATTAATTAATTAGTCAAATTTATATACAATAATACATACTAGTATTATGTATTATTATTATTATTATGAAGAAGAAGGAGCTGTCCACATACCTTAGCCCAAATATGGGATACCACATATGTGACACTTTCTGGGAGCCTATTCGCATACATAGGAGCTTTTACCTGGATTGTTTGGCCGGTGAACGGCGCCTGCTTTTATCGGCAGTGTGCACGATTTGCACACTGCAGAACGTGAGTTTATATCTTTATGTTTTATCAATAAATATTGTTACA